>NW_012193430.1:186439-248538 GCF_000504015.1 Erythranthe guttata
AGAGAAAGCACAAGTCGCATACCTTCCGCTTCCATCAATATATATATATATATATATATATATATATATATATATATATATAATGTGGAATGAAGTTAAAGTCCAAACAAATTTAACTTTGAACCATGATAATGCAGGGAGTGGAACATCCTCCGGGGTGAATTTTGCAATACCGATCGATACAGCTGTTCGTATTGTGCCTTACCTTATTGTATACGGAACTCCATACACCGATCGATTCTGAAAGCTTCAAACTGATTCTAAATAGTTCAGTTTGATCTTTATTTATTTATTTACCTTTATTTATTATACTCTTATAATTTGATGCTATGATTCCTGCCTGGTCATATTCATAAATGAGAATCATTTCATATCAAAATAATCACTGCACAAACAGAAACTCGAAAGAGAAAACACACATAAGTAACAGAAGTTCTAATGCAGAATCATATACAGAACCGGCATTTTCGTGAATATTAATTTTATGTAATAAATGAGATAAATTTACTATATTAGCAGGGGGAACAAAATTGTGCAAGCTTACATTCAAATTTAGGTCACATTAACACAATGAAATCAGCCAAGTCGAAAGCTCTCGTATTTTAGTTTTGATCTTTAAGTGACAAAAGAGAGAGCTGGTCTTCAACAGAGCAATCGGCATGACACGAAGTTCGACAAGAGAAAGGTATAAGGATGAGACCAACGGCCCTATGTTCCATCGGTGAAGGAGAAGTTCTTCTGGTGCTGCGATACTCGACTGCGTCTTGAAGAATGATGTTCCCTTGCTTATCCATGCAATAAAAGCTGCCTAGAAAGAATCTTCCGTCCTTAATTCCAATCAGCATTCTGTGGTGTATCAGTTTCTTTGCATGGCCCACAAAAGGCGATGGGTTTTTCTGTTCCGAAGAATCGGAGATTTCGGCGTGATTCGAGCATGTCCCGTCTTGCTGTGCAGCGTTCATCACTCCTGTCGGACAACAAAAAAGCCATTTTTTTTCGGATCAAATGCTGAACACAATAACGAAAATCAATGTTCTACACAAATTGCCAGTTCAACTATATAACGAAATAGCTTTGGTTTCTAAACAAGAATGGCTTCTCTGTTTCTTTATCTGGTCGACGAATTCAACTAACTTCAAAAATAACAAACAATCAAGAAAGGCATCATCCATTGTCAACATACCTTCATGCATCTACAAAGTAAAAAAGCAAAGTCATAATATTCATAAATCAGAGAACTATATCGAAAGCCTGCCTAGTTAATCGAATGTAACAAATAAAAAACCCTAAAAAACAGAAAGAAAAAATAAATCGATAAATGGAAACACGCATTAATTTCTTCTTCATTTCAGAGATGAAGGTTAATCCGAAAGTATTATCTATTAGCATGTGCAATTAGCTTAAAAAAATATCAACTTTTTTTCAGGAAAATTAGCGATTAATGCTGCGAGTGGATTCGGGATACCTTACCGGCTGATCTCAGTGGAAACAAGTGCTGATTAGCAGAAAATTTCAACTTGAAGCGAAACCTTCGAACGAAGCATTTTAGGGTTTTTTTTGATTAATTCGCCAGATCCCTAATTTAATTGGGGCAATTTTGGTTCAGGATCTGTATGGGCTTTTGGGCTTGAAAGGTATTATAAGTTAAGTTACATATTTGGACCCATTTTAAACGGGTCGATTTACTTGACCCAATTTTAAGTGGGGCCCAAATATTATTATCCAGTTCGCTATTTTCTGTAGAACTTTTGGGTTATTAAAAAGATTAATTAACAGAAAAATTGATTAAATTAGGTCAGATTGTTATTAATTAAAAATTGATATTATCCAAGGTCTTGGTTTGGAGTGGATCCATTTAATTTAAATGGGTCATTGGTTTGGATAGAATAACCCGGGAGCGAATTTTCCAATTATTACTCCTTGACGTATTTACCCCTGTGACGAAATACACCTATCGAATTCTACCTACCTTCAATTTTAATTAGATTGGCGGAATTTACTTGGTACTGTTCTTTGATTTTAGGGTTTGCATCGGACCACCGGTTGTGATTTTTCCGACTGCCTTCCGCGGTGGGTTCTTCTTCTTCTTCTTATTCTTATTGCTCTCTCTCTCTCTCTCTCTCTCGATCTCTCTCACACACACACACGCACACACACAAACACGCACACAACATTTGGGATTCTGTAGTGAGATTGGATTTTAGGTACATGCCCTTAGATTACAGCTTTATGATGAATAGTATGACGTTTTTATTTTTATTTTTTATTTCTTTCGGTGAAGACAATTAGTCAAGTGTTTTGTTGTACGCGTTACATATATAGCTGCATTTATACACATGATTATGTACTTGATTTTGATTAAAACAGTTCTTAATGGGTTCAGGGGGAGAGATTCTCGAATTGTGCAATGGGTGAAAATGGGAAGCGTTATCGATCATACCGTGATGACAGTGACAGCAAAAATCAGAAGAGGAGAACTGAAAGGGAAAGAGACAGAGACGAAAACGGAAACGGAAACGACGAAGTAATAGCTTACAGAATCCTTTGCCCCGATAGCGTTATCGGGAGTGTGATTGGCAAAAACGGAAAAGTAATAAATACAATTCGACAAGAATCGAGAGCAAAGGTCAAGGTGGTTGACCCCTTTCCAGGTTCGCGTGATAGAGTTATAACTGTCTATTGCTACGTGAGGGAAAAGGAAGAAATCGAGGTCGATGAAGAATTCAACGATACTGAACCTCTTTGCCCTGCACAAGATGCTCTCCTCAAAGTGCATGCAGCCATAGCTAATGCTGTAGCTGTACTCGTAGATTCCGACAGAAAGAAGAGAGATAGAGATAGAGATCGAGATAGAGATAGAGATACAGAACAATGCCAGCTTCTTGTTCCGTCTAGCCAGTCTGCAAATATTATCGGGAAATCCGGGTCAACTATCAAGAAACTAAGAAAGAGGACAAGGACAAACATTAGGGTTACTGCCAAGGATGCCACTGATCCAGCTCATGCTTGCGCCTTGGAGTTTGACAATTTTCTTGTGGTTTGTTCAATTCTCTTTTATTTTTTTCGTGATTTTATTTTCTATACTTGACATCGTTTGCTTTTTCAGATATCCGGTGAATCAGAGGCGGTAAAGAAAGCAATTTTTGCCGTTTCTGCAATTATGTACAAGTTTGCACCAAAGGAAAAGATTCCTCTCGACACTTCAATTTCAGAAGCACGACCAAGCATCATAATTCCATCAGATGTTCCAATATATCCTTCTACAGGACTATATCCAAGCGTAGATCACATTAACCATGCAAGATCAATGCCTTCCATTTTAGGCCCTTCCCATGCACAAGATATTCCGAGTTATGGTGATGCTGGCAGCGCTTGGCCCGTTTATTCATCTGCTCTTCCTTTGGTTCCGGCTTATGGCAGTTCTTCACGATCTGAGGTATTGGCCGTAAAACTGCTGTGCCCTTCGAACAAGATTGGTCGTGTTATTGGCAAAGGTGGAAGTGCCATCAATAATATAAGGCAAGATAGCGGTGCTCGTATTGAGGTTGAAGACCCCAAGGGTAAACATAATGAGTGTGTTGTAACTGTAATCTCCATGGAGGTAGTTTCTCGTATCTTTTAGATATAATATATTTGGAATTAGTACTTCTTTTATCGTTCTTTATATGATTGACATGAATCTTGATATACGTATTATGCATGTGTGACTTTGTTAGACATTTATGCCCGTTTTCTGATTTTTCATCTCCCACTATATTCAACCTCGTCTGGTTTTTGTTTTGAATAGTCAGCAGATGATTTTAAATCTATGGCAGTTGAAGCTGTGCTTATGATACAAGAAAAGTTAAACGATGAAGATGACAGCACTGGAACTTTCCGCCTCCTTGTTCCTTCAAGGGTTATCGGTTGTATTATTGGGAAAAGTGGTTCGATAATCAACGAAATCCGGAAAAGAACTAGGGCAGATATACGGATTTCCAAAAGTGAAAAGCCCATATGTGCTGGTGACAGTGATGAACTCGTTGAGGTCTCTACAACTTGGTTCATGTTATTGTTGTTATTTGACTCTTGTCTGATAATCGATATCCTATTCACGGGAAATTGTTTCTTTATCTGTAGATTTACGGCCAAGTTGGTAATCTAAGAGATGCAATTATTCAGATTATTTTGAGGCTCAGAGATGATGTTTTAAAAGATAGAGAAGAATTTCGTAATCCTTCGGGAGGTGTTGAGCCATTATACAGTGGCGGTTTGCCTCTTCCAATGCCATCAGTTTTCCGTGACATGTCGTCAAGTGATGCATTGGGTTATGAGCAAAGGCTTGATACTGAGAGTGGATTAGGATTGCTTTCTTCGAGCGGTTATGGTTATCAGCAAAGAGTAATTTGTTTTCACTAGTAAAAGTTGTCGAATTTCTACAAATACTTTTAATATTTTAAAGATACTTAAGTACTTGTCAGCCCATAATTTGCATTATTTTTTCTCTAATCTTGTGTTTTCTTTTTTGTGAAGATGGGAGACAGTGGATATGGATCGTTGGCTTCGCATTCATCGTCACTTTTTGCAGGGTTAGTCTCTCCTGTCTTTAATTTATTACATCACTAATATATATATTTTTTTATTTTGTATTTTCAAAGTATATATATTGCAATATGTCCTTTTAAATCAGATTGCCTCCACCAACTGCTATGGAAATGCTTGTACCTGCATATGCGGTTGGCAAAGTCATCGGAAAAGGTGGCACAAACATCGACAATATCCGCAAAGTAAATTATCTCTCTTGATCCAAGAAAAAAATCTAAATTATTGTTCTCTAATTGCTAATCTAGGGTAATTATTGTTCATACTTTTCTGGTGTTTTTACTTTTACAGATATCCGGAGCGGAAATCGAGATTTTAGATTCCAAATCTTCGCGAGGTGATCGTGTGGCTTTAATATCTGGCACCACTGATCAGAAACGTGCCGCTGAGAATTTGATTCAGGCTTTCATTATGTCCACTTGAGTTATGAAATCATTCTATATCAAGTCGAAACTAGTTCAAAACTCCTCTAGGGTTTCCTTTCGTGGAGATCAATTTAGCTCTTAGGCTTCTGGTGAACTCTCGTCTCTTCTGTAGGTAACCAGAAGAAGATGCTTCCGGAAGTTTGGTAGAGTATTCCTTTTTTTTTCAAGTGACAGTTGGTTCTGATTATGCTGCATGATAAAGATACACTCATCCGCAGCGTTTTCAATTCCTGCTATTGATCGTACTCTCTTCTGCAAAACTCTTATTTCCAACTTTGCTTTGCTCGTGTTAACAACTTCATAATCGAAATCATAGAGTACATGAATCCTCTGTGTTCTTGCTCCTTCTCGTTTTCTGCTATCTTTGTTCAAACATCTCTTACTCTACATGCCTTTTAATGCCCTTCATACCTGTAGAAGGAAAGAAGTACCTCTCCTGATCAAACGTATAATGCTATTAGGATAAAATCTCCTTCCGATTTCAATGTTCTTGCCTTGTGAAAGTTTTGTACTTAATCTCAGTCTTGAAACTGTAATTACTGAAATGCCCCTTGTCGAGTAGCTTCCATGGATTTCATTAACTTTGGTAATTTATCTGACTAATGGCCTCTATTTGATTGATTTCATGCCCGTCTCGGGATCTACCCTAAAATTCTATTCGATTCGTCCTTAGGAATTAGATAACCTGAAAATTTTATCTTTCCCAATTATCACTGTCGAATGCCAGAAAATCTCGTTTGTAACTCTATCAGCTAACTCTGAACTTTACTAACTAGAGTAGATTTTTGGTCCCTAGAAAAATTAATACGTGTCCCAATATTATCATTAGGTTTTGCTCGGTACCACACTTTTTTTTTTGGTGCTGGTCTGTTTATACGGTTCATTTTATCTGGCTTCAAAATTCCCAAGTGAATATAGCTAATTCATTTTTTGGTTAAAAAAAATTAGTCACATCACGCTCGATCTTGTATTAAGTGGTTGTCTGTTCTATAACTACTGGATACACATTCCGTTTTCCAATTCGTATAGCCTCTTTACGATGGATACTGTTGCTTGATTAAATTATCTTCCAACATTATATTTGATCATGTTTCCTTCATCACCTGCCCACATGATCGATAAAGATCAGAAGAGCTTGAGTCTATTTTATTAACTCAAAACTAACAGAAATTCTCCTTCTGGTAAGTTTATTAGTTTCCCAGTATTTTAGCTCGCTTTTGCACCGATCTAGTTCAAGTGATCTCAGTTTTCAATCGTTCATCTTTGCGATTAGTGTTGTTTCAAAATCAGAACAGATGATGAATCTTGGTACATTGACTTGATCCTCGTCTAGATTTCTTCTCGTATTTCTTTTAAGAGTGCAGATTTAGGTTAGATTCTTACGGTTTTGCTTCAGGATTTTCTTGATTTCTTCTCGCGGTGGCATTATTCTGTAGTTGTGCTAGATCAACTCTTGTAATAAGTCTAGTTGGTAAATACTGTTTGTCCTATATGTGGTAGAAGTCTTATAGTTGGTGGTTACACTTTAGTTGTATATTTCTTGATTCGATAGTACTAAGGTTGGAAATGCCTTTTATTTAGTTGTGATGGCATTTCTGCAAATTTTGTTCGATGTTTGAGAGGTGTATATATATATATATATATATATACCTGAAAATTTCTTTATTGATTTTCAGTTTATTTATTTATTTTTATTTACTGCGTTGTAAAGTTGTTGGTTATACTTTGGCTTAGGTGGAATTAAAACTGTCAGGTACTAATTGAACAAGATGTTAAATCGTAGTGTTATATATATAAGTATCAAAAGTGTGAATTTGTTCATATATGAGCTTTTATATAATATATTATGTTATGAATTATTGTATATAATAATGTAATTAGAGCTTAAATTTTGTTCATATATGAGTTTTTATATAATTTATTTTTAGTGGAAAAAATAATTCATAATGATATGATGTATTTATTTATACTACAGCAGAATTCAAAACGGATTATGCAAAACTTAATTTCACTATAATCAGATTTTGTCAGATCATGTAATCATTCAGTCAGTAAAATTATATACAACTGCAGTCAGACTATTACAAAATCTACTACATTAGTCAAAGATTAGTCAAAGTCAAAATTAGTCAACGCAAAGATTAGTATTGCTATACTGGTGTGGAAAACAAAATTCGGCAAGGGAATGTTTTAAAAACATTTCAGTAAGACTATTTGAAAATGCAGCCGGATTATGCAATAGTGCAGCAAGAGTGAGAGAGTCAACATAAAAGTCAACAAATGCAGAAGACTAAATTATTACTTTACTATTTTAGTTTAAAAATAGATAAGGATGACACGTAATATAAAATAATAGTTTATCCATTTGCGGGAGATCTTCAAAATTAACCCAGAGGATTATTATTATTATTTAGATGTAAATGCCTGAATCCTATGCAGCAGAGGGGCCCATCGGTAATTTCGCATGCAATATTTCAGTCCCGTGGGCAACTTTATATGTGATCGGCGGTTTGTTTGTCCGTTGCACCATTTTTCGTCACCCTGTTAGAACTCGGAAATCGGAACATTGGTAAGTGTGATCTTACGCCACCAATTAAAGCAACTTTACTCGTAGATAAAACTAATCGGCGGAGCAAAAATTGGGGTTTTTTTTTTTTTCTCGATTGCAGAATCAAAAATCAGAATTTCAATGGCGTCGAAGAAATCCGTACGGTGTTTGATGAACGGAGTTGGGTGGGCAAGAGGCGCGTCGAGGTTTATCAGCGCGGTCCCAGAAAGCAGCGCTTCTTCGCCGTCTACTCAGCATCTCATCAACTTAGAAAACCAGTGCAGCGCCCACAAGTAAATTCCGAAACCCTTCCTTAATTTTATCATCTTTTTCCGTCTGTCTGCCTGTTGATTTGTTTCTCATCCTATGTATACGGATTTGCTGTCTGAATTTTTTGTTGGTTTTGATTGTTTCTAATCGATCATTTGTTATGTTGCAGTTACCACCCTATTCCTATTGTCTTTTCTCAAGCTAAAGGGTCGACTGTTTGGGATCCAGAAGGCAAAAAATATGTAGACTTCCTCTCAGCTTATTCTGCTGTCAATCAGGTAATAAGGTTGTAAGAAATTTGGGTGTTTGCTTCTTCTTTGAAACACATAAAGGGATAGATTGTAGTATATTGATCATGCATTTTATATGCCCGCCAAGTGAATGAAGAAATGTCTAAACTAAAGATGTTGTTGATTCAGGGACATTGTCATCCGAAGATCATGAAAGCATTGGCAGAACAGGCTGAAAAGCTTACTCTCAGTTCTAGAGCCTTCCATAATGATGTGTTTCCAGTATTCGCAGAGCGTTTGACCAGCATGCTCGGTTATGACATGGCACTTCCGATGAATACGGGTGCTGAAGGTGTTGAAACGGCTTTGAAGTTGGCGAGGAAATGGGGATATCTGAAGAAAAATATTCCAAGAGATGAGGTATGGAAATGTAATGTTGTCTTATA
Organism: Erythranthe guttata; assembly: GCF_000504015.1. The sequence continues at coordinate 194,940 of NW_012193430.1, forward strand.
GTTAAATTAATATTCAAGAAACTGCAGAACGAGCTTTGTTGGAAAAAAAAAAGTATACTTCATAAAATGAGATCGTAAATCCTTTATAAGCATGATTGACATAACAGATTGATGATGGATGGGAAGTTTATTATTGAAGTTAAGTAATGTTCCATTCTTTGTCTTGCTCTCGTATTGCCATAGAATACGATAGTGAAATGCATTTTTTTTTTGTCTAATTACGTTCAACACATACATTAAAATTTTACTTCTGAAGTTGATTAGATGACAAATGGGGCGTTTATTCCAGTCTTGGATTGAATGTTGACCTTGTGTTTCTAAGACATGTTTTATTTTTGGTTATCGTAGGCTATAATTGTTTCATGCTGTGGTTGCTTTCATGGTCGTACATTAGCTGTTATTTCTATGAGCTGTGATAGCGAGGCAACCAATGGTTTTTGGCCCTTGTTGCCTGGCCATCTCAAAGTTGATTTCGGTGATATTGCGGCACTCGAGAAAATCTTTAAAGGTATGCAAAAATCTTATAACAAGCAATATCCATTAAAAAAAAATCAATATCTGGGTTTTTAGATTTACAGTTCCGTATTTGTTAATCCAGATTTTTTTTTTTAAATTGTTGTTTATATGAACTAAAATCCTTGTTAATTGTGGTTACCAGAAAATGGGGATCGAATTGCTGGTTTTCTGTTCGAGCCTATTCAAGGGGAGGCTGGGGTATGCATCTTTCCGAATTGAACTAATTGCTTTTTAATTTTTATGTATTATTTAAACTTGAAATTTATAATTATGTAAAGCGGCGAGTTGGGGAATAGCTCTATCTGTATATTTCTGATTGTTTATTCCTAGTGATATTACATCTCTCAAATTAATTTTGAGGTTTAATGATTCTTTTTTTCTTTCTTCTAGGTTGTTATTCCCCCAGATGGTTATTTACAGGCTGTCAGAGATCTTTGCTCAAAGTACAACATTCTAATGATTGCCGACGAAATACAGAGTGGTTTAGCACGTTCCGGAAGAATTCTTGCTTGTGACTGGGAAAATGTCCGCCCCAATGTTGTGGTAAGGATTCTTAAACTTTGTATATAAACTCAAAATTCGCATCTTCATTCTGCCTTTGTTTGGATACCTGATTCCTTGTCTATGAAATTGGATAATATTGTTGAGTTGTTGATTAGGTGCATTTTCTAAATATCGACTGTATAAATTATAATCAACGACAATTAGGGTAAAACCTTTAATTAAATTCGGAATATCAAATCTCCGATTTTTTTGTCTTTTGAAGATATTAGGAAAAGCATTGGGTGGTGGAGTTTTGCCGGTGAGTGCAGTTCTTGCTGACAAAGATGTTATGCTCTGCATACAGCCTGGAGAGCATGGAAGGTTCGTATTTTCGGTTAATACTAATATATATATATATATATATATATATATATATATATATATATATATATATATATATTGTAATATTCCCATTCCTAACTTACTACTACGGACGGCCTTAAATATATATGCAGCACATTTGGAGGGAACCCTTTGGCTAGTGCAGTTGCCATTGCATCACTAGACGTGATAAGAGACGAGAGGCTGGCTGAGAGGTATCGATTATCTATCATAACTTACTTTTTTTTTTTCAAAGAATATATCACATCTAAAATCAGCCGCTTATTTTTTTTGAAATATATAATTTTTTTCTTTGATAGATCCGATCAACTGGGACAACAGCTTCGACAACAGCTTGTGGAAGTTCAGCAGAAATTTCCCAACCTTATAAAAGAAGTACGAGGTAAAGGTTTGTTCAACGCTGTGGAGCTTAATAGCAAAGCCTTATTCCCCGTCACAGCTTATGATATCTGCCTCAAGCTGAAAGAGAGAGGAATTCTCGCAAAACCGACTCACGATTCTATTATTCGCTTAACTCCTCCACTTTCGATAAGGTACGACGAAATTAAATCAAAACCAAAACCCGTCTATAATGATACATTGTAACGTATAATTAATTAATTATAAAGACTAATTTTTTTTCGACACGATTTTCCCAGTGCTGACGAGCTCCGAGAAGGTTCGAAAGCCCTAATGGATGTTTTCGAAGTTGATATTTCGAATATGAAGAAAGAGAAGCCAGATAACACTCACTCTCACACAGTGTCTAATGCGTGTGATCGATGTGGCCGCAACTTGTATGCGTCGTCGTAAACATTCTTCAGTTTAAGGAGACAAAGGTGGGGACATAATTATAATTAAAATAATAAATTAATATTAATAATACTAATAAAAAATGGCACCTTCACTTTCCTATTTGGGTTTATTTAAGGACCTTAGCTGGAATTTTCATTAATTGTGGGGGTCTTTGCTTTTATTACATGAATCATGAGCACCAAATTCTGAATATTGAACGACTGGTTTTACCATCAAGATATTTTTTTTATGGATTAAATTTCAAGATTTAAAATATTCACAATATTGTGGTTGAATGTGACATGAAATAATCTGTCTTTTTTTTATTATTTTAAATCATTTATGGCAATGCGTGGGTGGCCATATTGTGTGTGTGGTTAAGAGTATATACTATAGTTTGATGACATTGAGCATGGGCCACAAAATGTAATTTAAGCCAATTCTTGATTTCATCACGTTACACAAGTCCAATATTTGTTCGTCCCATCCCCCACCCCATACCAATTTTCTATTTTCCCTCCTATTTATCTTTTTTTTTTTTGTTCTTTTCAATGTAATATAAATATTCTTATAAATAGCCTACAAATTGAACCAAAGAAAATTGAAATTTATCTTTGCAAGAAAATAACAGTCTATGAGATGCTACGTCTGGTGAAAAACATCGGATGACTTTGCATCATACTATACAAATATCCACTCATTGAGCATACAATACCCATGGATATGTGTGTTATTATGTGTCGATCAATGTTGTAATATCATCCGGTGTATTTCACCAGATGTATTCGTCGTATTTCACAAAGTGTAGCATCTACAAAATTAAATATACCATCTATGAAAGTGGGGATTACATGAAATCAAGTTGATGGGGGATGAAAGGGACATAATATTGTCTCCTTTGTGATGGTCTCATTCTTTATGTTATGACTTGTGAATTCCAATAGTCTCTTTCAATATTTCTGAGAATAAACAAAATGGATCTCTGATTTTTGGTCTTAACCCTAACATTAATATATATGGACCAAATACATGATTATTCCCCGACCTAAATCAGGACCAATATTGAAAATGAAACAAAATATATATACAATTCTTGCAGTTAATTTTGTTAGTCACACGAGACAAATTAGATGATACTCCATCTGTCCCATATTATATCTCTTTTTAGAGAGTTTTTTTTTGTCCCAAATTATTTGTCATTTTAGATTTTCAATGAAGCATTAATTGCATTATTTTCAATTTTACCCTTAATCACTCATAATTAATTAGTTGATAATCAAATAATATTGAGGATATTTTAGTAATTTTATCTGTTTTTTTACTATAATCTATGCACATTTATTGATTTTCTTAATATGTGCAAAATAACCCAAAACAACATTTAAATTGGGACGGAGGGAGTAATAATTAATAACATCCAGGACCGTAATTTAAAATTAAGAAGAAAAAAAAAAGAGACTTTTTCCTTCTTTTGAGTTGGCTACTCAGACGAGTCAAGGACGTACTCGGTGATCAATAACTCATTGTACAAGGGCATTCTCGTCTTTTCTTATATTATATATATATATATATATTTCAATGGGTGGGATCCTATGCATTAACTTCCATTACTTTAGTGGCGATCGTAAATCGGAATATTAATCTTTTTCTTTCTTTATCAATGTTAATATTGAGTTTAAAAATACACTAATTTAGTTTCAATTCTATTTATATAGAGGTGTTTTTTTTTTTCCTTGGGATATAAATTATTCTTCTTTTAGTAATCTGTCTGTACCAATTAATATCGATTAAATATTAACAAAAATAGATAAAATTCCATAGGTAGTTAGCGCATGAACATTAGCGTTTGAATATGAAAAAGAAAACGACGAATTGTGAAAGTATTTTTGTAAAAAAATCGAGAAACATTTTAATATATCTCATGATAACAAATGATAGAAGATTTTTATTTGCCAAAAAAATTAATCATGTAGCAATTTTTATATACAGATGAGAAACATTTTTCCATGCAATGTTGATTCTATTTTACATTTTAAGTACGGATTGCACGGGCATCGTATGCTTTATGCTCCATCAACCTCTACTTGAAAACTGTGATTTTTTTGACTTTTTCCTAAAGAATTGAAATATATATATATATGCATATATAAATTAAAATGGTAAAAAAAAAGAAAATATTATAACAAAAAAAAAAAGGGTGTAAATAAAACATGAAGACATGGAGTAACGTGCGGGTTCTATGTTAATTAAATAAGAAAATAATCCTAGATCTAAGGCTTTGCACAATTGCACATGAAAATTGGTACCTACAAAAGGATACATTGCTATTATTGCACACAACTTTCGAATCTCATCATCTACTCAAATCTTATTATTAACTTTTAAAATTAATTCTCAACCAATCAAACAAAGATAAATACTCCCTCTATTCCATAATAACTGTCTCTTTTTAAAAATATTTTTGTTCCATATTATCTGTCACTTTAGATTTTCAATACTGCATTAGATACATGTTTTCCTGTTTTAACCTTATTAATTCAACTATAAGTATTAATTCTCTCTTATCATATCATTAAATAATCAAGGTTATTTTAGTCCTTCTAATATATTTTACCTAAAATCAAGACACATTTATTGAGTTTCTTAATCCTTGTACAAAGCCAAAAACGACACTTAATAGGGAACGGAGGGAGTAACTACTTATGTGGTGGTAGTTAATATCTTTACATAAATTACTCATTTCCCGCGTTTGGATATTGTTTCCCTCCAATTAGAATTGATGGTTCACTAATCAAATATTCGGATCTAGCGTTGTATGCTCAACTCGACTCTCGCTGATATATCTTTCTTCTTCAGACGTTTGACGAGGAAATGCTTCATAAATGGGCTATCTTCATAATACGTATATTTTTTTTACAGAGTCATCTACTGCCTGAATCAACGGTAGAATTGAATTTATATTTTATTTAGAATCATTTGAGATATTTTACAAATCATGTCAAAAAATCAAGCTATATAAAATTAATATATTGATTGGACTTGGTTGAAGTATTATTATATTCAATAAACTATATATACCTAATAGTGTACATTTTAATTTTTTTTCTTCTAAAGAAACCATGTGATGTGATTCAATATAATTGAATCTTCATAATTTTCTTCCAAATTTGAGACTTATAAATTTAATAGGCATCATGCTAACATGTCTATAAGCCCTCCATAACTCAAAACATGTGTAGTGTGTGTACGTGGGGTGGGTGCGTACGTGCGATTATCTGAACTTAATGGTTGATTATCTATTATTTATTTATTTTAAATTTTAATTCGAAGCAACTTTGTAAGTCAAGAAAAAAAAAATAAAAAATAATCACGACAACTTGTAATGCATCATCAAGATAATAATGCAGTTCAGTGCAATATATAATACAACTACAAGTCCTAAGGAATGACCTGTCCGAAAATTAAATTATGTATTTCTGTTAATCATATGAGAAAGTACAATAATTCAAATAAACGAAACTATTTAATTTTATGGATGAAATTAAAATAATATATTACATGATGCAATAATCATATATTTAATGTGACACTGGAACTATTTTTAATTTTATTTTTAAAATTTTATTTTAATTAGTTGAAGCATCAGCCTTCAGCTTAACCTTTTTACTCCATTTTAAGACAAAAAATATTTGCAGCAATAGTATACCTAGAAATTAGGAAAATCAAAATACTCAATGATGATTACTTAGTTAACAATACACCCTAAAACACACAAGAGTAAAACTTAAGCAAATGGAATCTCTTGTTGGTACCTACTTTTGCTGTCAAAATAATATTCCCTTGTTTGACTTCATTACTTATTATTATTATTGCTGTTTAAATTCCTCTCACATTAAAAATAATAATTTACCATTTAGCCCCTCCAACCACAATATTGAATATATTATAATTGCCTTGTGTATTTGTTATATTAATGGTGTCATTAAATCTAGTAAATAGTGTCATTAATCACCACCTAAAAACGGGGGTATCGGAATCGGACGGTAAGGTACGGTGTCGTTTTGCCCCACGCACATCCTGCCTAGAGAGAGAAAGGAGAGGAGAGAGAGAGAACACGCACTAGACTACACATACAAATCGTGTATGGCTTCTCCTCCACCACCACCACCATTTTCCTCGAATGGTCTCTTTCTTCACGGATTCCCCCAACTCTCCATACCCTAAATCACACACAGATAAACCTACCTATTAAGCTCAACAGCTAAGAATCCCTCTCCCACAATTATTTTTGCGTTCTCATCTCCATACTTTCCTAATTCTATTTCTTCTCCTTAGATCTTTGTTTGCAGAACCCTAAATCACTATTTCCCACCGAAATCTGCGGTTTCGCGATTGAATTGCCTGCGGAGAATTGTAAATTGTTGCTGGAAATGGGTTCGATTAGGGCAGATCTGGGCAGAAAAATCCACCCGGAGCCAATCGACCACTTCGACCGGCTGCCGGACTCCCTCATCCTCTTGATCTTCAATCAAATCGGCGATGTCAAGGCCTTAGGCAGATGCTGCGTCGTTTCGAAGAGATTCCACTCGCTCGTTCCCCAAGTCGACAACGTCATAGTCCGGGTCGACTGCGTCATCTCCGACGACGACCCCTCCGCCACCTCTTCTTCATCCTCGGCCACTTCCGCCGCCTCCGACAAGTTGCGCCACCCTATCTCCTCCCTCTTCCGGTTCGTCTTCTCCGGATTATTCAAACCCTTGCAATCGCTCTCTCAGCTCATCGTTCCTTCAACCCGTCGCCTGCCTCTATCTGAGGATTTCGACGGTGAAACTGAGCAGAATACCGTCACCCACCACTCACCCACTCAAGTATTGAAGAATTTTAACGAAATCAAGCTCCTCAGAATAGAACTTCCCAGTGGAGAGCTAGGGATTGACGACGGTGTTTTGCTCAAGTGGAAGGCTGATTTCGGCTCTACCCTTGATAATTGTGTTATTCTCGGAGCATCCAGTGTTGTCCAGAACATGAACAGTAACTTAAGTTCTTCAGGCACTTGTCAAAATATCGATAATGTCGGTAATAATAACGGAGTTGAGAATGATAATGGCAGCATACCAGAGTCGTTTTACACGAATGGAGGCTTGAAGTTGCGAGTTGTGTGGACTATTAGCTCACTCATTGCAGCCTCAGCTAGGCATTATCTGCTGCAGCCTATAATAGCAGAGCATAAGACGCTTGAGAGCTTGGTATTGACGGATTCAGATGGGCAAGGGGTGTTGTCTATGAATAAGGAGCAATTGGAGGAGCTGAGAGTGAAGCCTTTATCTGCATCATCAGCATCTAAAAGGACTCTTGTTCCTGCTCTGAACATGCGGTTATGGTATGCGCCGCATCTTGAGTTGCCCAATGGGTTGGTGTTGAAGGGGGCAACTTTGGTTGCAATCAGGCCCAGTGAGCAGCCGAAGAAGGAGGTTGTGGGTTCGGAAGGGAATTGGGTTGCATCCGCATTTGAGGAGCCATTCGGGACTGCTGCTAGGATGTTGGTGAAGAGGAGAACATATTGCCTGGAAATGAACTCTTTCTGAGATGGGGTTTGTCCAAGGATGAACGGTTGCATGTTTGAGGTATTCTTGATTTTGCTGCAAATTCCAAAAATATCTGATTGGGTTTGTGATCTGTGTTTATATGTAAGAATTTATTTTGATAGATGGCGGAAAACAAACTGAAGTAGTCTCGGGGATGGCATGAAACCTCTATAGTTGTTTTCTTCAGAGTGCCTGATTCATCCATGAAAAAAAGGATTTGATGCATTCATAAGTTTGTTAAATGTAGTCATATTTGTTGCTTTTTTGCAATGTTTCAATAGTTTGCCGTCTCTTAGATATTAGTGTACCATGTATGAGTGTTGGTGAATTGATATATGTAAATGCGTCCCTGAAATTGATACAGCAATTTTTCTTGGTGATTAAGTTCCTTTCCTTTGTACTAACAAGGCACAATTTCGACTTAAAATGTCGTTCTGCATCCCAAACCACTCATACAATGCTTTTGTGTGTAATATGCTGATGAATAAATTAAGACATTGAGTTGGAGAATTCCAGCATGTAATTGCATAATCTATCTTTTGTCCTCTGGTTAGCTCTTTTTACAAATGTCTGTAAATATATCCTATTTTGTAACCGCTGGAGATTTCTCTTGCAGCTTACACATTTGCTGTTATTTTGTTGATTCCTGAACAAGCGTATCTTCCCACTTAATATGCTTATAGTTGAACCACCACATGGTTGATCTGTGCGCTTACTTGGTGGATGGAAATTCACATCATCTTGGTGTCTTTTTTTTTTTTGGGTGTTTAAGAAGGGATGTTTTTCTCCAACTGCCGTATTGAACTGTATCTACAACTGTAGTATTGGCATTCCTTCTGCTCTTTGTGTAACTTTCTTCAATTGTTTTCTCCTAATTTATTAATAATTCTAATTACTCTCATTGATACCAATGGATCTTCCAGGGAAAGTCCACCTTTTCAAGAACAGTCTAAAATAATCTGGAGAAGCGCAGAGAATACACAAGTTTTGTGGTGAGCAAAGCAAGCTACGAGTGCATGTCTGCACAAGGTTATGTCCCTTCGAGTTATGACTGCAAAAATTTGTCTGCATTCTGCCTTGATTTTGAACTCATGCATATGAAACTGGATTATATTGTAAGAAAATTATGATCCTATGTCTTTTTCAGTCATATGCCTATGTTAGTTTTCTATCTGTGAATATTGTAGGTATATGAGGATTCTATGCTTGTGTCCTCTTATGGAAAATGTACCGTGAATCTTTGCATTAGCTGATTTACTGCCGTAATAAATGTGATCTTCATCTTGTATTTGGTGCCACAATCATTTGTGTGATTTCTTACATTGGCAGAAAGTAGGGGGTTTTGTTCCTGTTTTAGAGCATGTTTTATAGGATAAAATTAGGTCACATCAAAATTAGGGGATGGGGCCTTCATTTTTTTGCAAATGTACAGAAATGTGTAGAAGTGCAGTTATGGCTACATATAATTAATAGCAATTTGAAATTGTGGACAACATATATAGATGAATTCATTATAAATTTAGACAAGAATAAGAATAAATGGGGGATGACCCACCTGATTTGCTTTGGAGAAAAATAGTCTCAAGTTGTGTCTTCTGGTTTCTGTCTTGAGTAGTTGGATGGATGTAATAACTGATGATGTTTGCTTTTTATTTATTTAACTCCATTAATGCATGTATTGGGTCGATTAATGATATGCTTCCCCCCAGACCAAGAAAAAAAAGGTGGTCATATTTTAATCTCCAGCCTTGGCAACTAGCTAAGTTTTCAACTGGGCCAGCTTCATTTTATTTATTTATTTATTGTTGTTGTTGTTCAGGTAATAACATCAATTTGTTTTTTTTTTAGCCAGTCCAAAAACAAAATATGAATTAAGAAATATAATAAAAAGTTGGCTTTATTCAACTAACAGCCATTTTCTAGCAGCATGAAGAAAACTCTGGAATTGAGCAATTATCAACAAAGCTGTCTCCAGCTACTAATGTCCATTATTGACAGTCTTTCTTATTATTTTCGTCAATTATTTATTGTCTGCTTTCATCAATTATTATTTCTGCCTAGTCCACCTTTACTATTATTGTCTTTTAACACCATAATGTTCTTCGCTTAAGTGCTGTTTGGTCCCATAGATAAAGATTAAAGAGAAAACCCACAAATTCAGAGAAATGCCCAAGAAAAAAAAACAGAGACAGGCAAAACAAACAAGAGAAAATAAATGTGTAGGGATGAGGCGTCAGAAATTATTACCAGAGAGAGAATTGAAAATGATCGTCATACACAATTATATGAACAGTTCCGTAAACGCAGAAACAGTCAAAAAAAATTCCAAACGGAATGAAAGAAAAAAAAAAGGAGGTTTATAATATGCCATCAGCAAAATCACAGTGCTGAATAACATTAATAACTCAGAATCAACAACAGCAAATTCAGAGGCATAAACAACAAATATAAGCAGCCAAGGCTGTGGTGCATGTAAGCAATTTTTTGCTCAGAAACCGACATCGTACTTACGTACCTGCACAAAAGAAACATGAGTTTTTAATTCTACCGATAAGAAAATTATACGACTTAACATTATCAACACTTACTGGTATCCCATGTTACAACATTTATCTCACATAATATTCTCACAAACATTTGTTGAGGTGTGGTGATAGTAAAAGGTATTTGGAATATGGAACGACCCAAAACCCGAGTACTAGGTTGGATAGAAGCCCACACATACATTAGGCCCGGCCCGGCTTTGGTTCCAAAGACAGGTTGTATAAATGATGCAGCAGATTGTGGGGAATTGGAAAAAAAAAACAAGAAGAAAATCTAGATTATAGATTTACTTTGAGTAATCTCTAGTAATTAACGACATTATTCGTTCACGTAGATCAACAGTTGATTCATAAGAATACTCAAAATCTTGTAGATTCACTCTTTGATTCACTCTAAATTGCACCTAGCTCGCATTACAAAAACTATAGTAACCATGTATGCAACTCTAATAAACACACACATTAATACAAAGTTAATACACAATCACACACATTAATACTAAGTAACCATATAAACTAATCGCACATTTGAACCCAAATCATCTAATTAGCAAGACCAATGCAGCTCAAGGAAATTCAAAATGCATACAGCAGATATTAAACTTCAAAATGAAAGAGTTCATCAAACACACTTCGTCGACGGTGAAATCGAAAATTGGCAGACACCACCAAGACAAATTAAATTTCAGATACCACAACCCCAAAACCCTAGACTTTTCTAATGCCAATTGCCTAGTTCTTTCTTATACAAAAATACAATTAAGAATATAGGTAAAAATACGTACGGATTCATTCATTTCAAAATTTCTTTTTGACCAAAAGAAAAGATGCATGGGGGCAGGCAAACCTATATATATATATATATATATATATATATATATATATATATATATATATATATTTATGAAATGGTTGTGTTACTATCTTAATTAATGAAATGACTAGCTATTTTAGCTATATTTGGTATTAAAATGACAAAAACATTTTAGTTAACTTCAAAAAAAAAAAAAAAACCAAAGGATCAATAATTTTAATTATAATTTCTTTCAATTCAAAAATCTATACAAATAAAAAAAATCAGTAATAAAATTAATATAATCACACCAATTATTCTAAGTCTCAGTTATACCATGGCTATAAGAATATTTAAATGCTTGATTACTTTTTTTAATATTCAACTAAAAATAATTAGCTTAAAAACTCAGGAAAAAAGCAAATGATTTATTCCTTGGTAATTTTCGGCTTTTGAGATCCTACATCGGATGAAATACACCGGGTAGATCTTTACCATTCATATACACACAAACACACATACACCTACATTTTTTTTTTTTTTTTTTTTTTTTTTTTTTGGGTAGATTAACGGTAAAAAATCATCCTATGTAAGCTTCACCGGGTGTAGGATAGATAAAACCGTAATTTTCTTAGTTTAGGGGATACCCTAAATCACAGGTAAAACTTAAAAACCCTAAGTAGTGGTGGGTAAGAGGTATTAATTAAAATAAGATAAAATCGACAGTGCGCCGATTGGACTGACAAGTGTTGAGCTCTCGCCAGAGTTTGTGTCACGGACCAATAGTGGGGCAGCCACAATAAAAGGAGACACAAATATTTGTGTAATAAAATATTAAGAGAAAAGATCCTCTGCATCCTACACCTAACCTAAACTCTCATGGCTTTGCGCCACCACCAGATTGCACCTTTCACTACCAGAGCAACACCTGTCTCCGCCGTATATGTTACAAAGAAGGGGAACCAAACAAAGAGACAACCACCCGATCCTAATTTGCAGGTATTTATGCCACTTTCATTAAAAGACAATACAATGAGGCGAGAGTAGCATATAAATATATACATATATATAATTTTTATATATATATAAATATTTCTTCCCCAATGGTCATGCCTTTTTGTGAAATCAAGAAAATCGAAAGAACACGTCAAATCAGAAAAGACGCAACAAAAATCAAATATTCAAACCTACGTGAAAAGAATTAAATCGAATCGAAACAAGCACAAATATAATGCAAATGCAGATTAATTAATATAAGTTTGAGAAAATTTACCTGGAATGAACGACGACGACGACGACTCCTCAGTTCTTGCCTTTCCCTTTCTGGCCGGAATGCCTGCCGTTGTTTGCATGAGCATCGCCGTAGCAGAGCTGCAAGCGGCCGGCGGCGTCGTACCCAGAGAGGAACTGGTGGTGGTTCTCCACAGGTGCGGCGGTGGATACGAAGAAGCTTGGAGGAGAACCGTCGGAAAACCTCTGGAGGTGAGGCAGCATTGACGGCGAGGAAGAATTGGACTGAAGGGTCCCCCGGTTGAAACCAGCAAGGCCGGATGAGTTTGCAGAAGAAGAGATGGTGAAGTTCAAGTTGTAATCGCCGCCGCCGCCGCCACTGCTACTGTTGTTCCCTCCGGCAGCAGCATTTACATCTGGGGCTAAGTGATCTGGTACGAAAGAGAAGTGGTGGAGCTCCGGTTGGTGGTCTCCGGCAACACTGAACATTTGAGAAGCCACCGATGTGAACGGATTTGCTGCCAAATGCATTTGCCCCGAACGAGTTCCCGGCGGACCTAAAAGCCCGGTATTGAAATAATCCATCGGAGTAGATGACCATTGCTGCCTCGGAGATTTTAGGAAGAAATTGGACTCGTTCATGTTGGGGTTTTGATGAACTGAGCTGCCGCCGCCGCCGCCGCCGCCGCCATTAGTGCTGCTATTAATCCCTCCGCTCAAGAGCTCAGTAAAAGAAGTGGTCTGAGAAATAGGGTTATTCAGAGAAGAAACATGGGGAGATTCGTTGTCTTTTTCCTTCTCCTTTTCCGCTACTCTTTCCTTTGCTCGCTCTCGGGCTTTAATCCTGCTTTCAGATCTAGAGAGAGAAAGGCCGGAACCCTTACTGTTTTCGGAATTGCTGCTACAGGCGGAGGATTTCGTCAGCTGATGATGGTGGGAGTAATTGGGATCTCCACCACCAACAGCACCGCCGTCCATATCCACTTCGGCCGAGTCGAGCCCGAGTTGATCACTTCCGGCCGTGCTCGACCGCTTCTCGCCGCTCAGCTGCTTGGGGGTGTCGGGGAAAGGAGAGGTCATCGGAGGAAGCTCCGAAATAGAGGTGGCCGCCGCCTTCAACAGCCACTCCACCGCCTTGCTCGGCTGATCGTAACCCAGACGGTCCTGTAAATCGTAGAATTGAATAGCGGTGTTGACGGAGAGCCTCACCCGCCGGTCCCTCAGCCCCTTCGATGTCAGAACTTTGCTGTGCCTGTCTTTCCCACCGGATGCTCGCGAAACCCTAACAATTCGCGACGAAGGCCAGCCGTAAAACCTACCCACACCACCACCGAGATCAACTCCTCCGACGCGTACGACGCCGCCGCCGCCGCCGGCATCCCTATTGTTCTCTCCTTCTTCTTCTTCGTCGGGGTACTGCTCGTCCATTTTGAGAGCGTGGCCTATTTTCGTTGAGTCCGGTCTCCGATTACCATTGCTGATTTTAGGGTACTTACGTGGGATCTCATCTACCTCCATACCACCGGTTTCATGCCTTTCCTGAATCTCCGTTCCGCTCCTCCGCTGCTCTATTTGTGTACGCTGAGAGAGAGAATTAAATTGGTAAATTGAGAAATTGTGAAATTAGGGTTTCAGGCTGAGGAGAGAGAAAACAGGTGGTGGGGGTTCTGTATGCCTGTGGTGCAGATGATGAGTAGTGGGTGTGGGGAAGACTGTACCGTCCTTTGCATTGATGACGATTAAACAGACTACTTTGGCTTTTCTAGTGATATATACATATAATATATATATGAAGAGAGAGAGAGAGAGTTTTAGAGAGAGAAAAAAAGGGTTGGGGCTTCCTTCCTTGGTTTGAAGCTTTTGCAGCAGTGCTTTCAAAAGCAAAAACCAAAGCCTGTGGTGTACTTACTTGCTCAGACCTCTCTTACCTCAGTTCTGCAACCCAAATAATAATTATTATTAAAATTAAATAAAAATAATAAAACAGTCAAATATATAACAACCACGTATTTACCAATAATCCAACCCCTACCCCTGCCCCGCCCACCCCCAAAAAATGCAAAAAAAAAAAAGAGAAAAAAATAAAAGGAGAAACAGAATCAGATGCTGAGAAAGAAGAAAAAGCTTTACGCTGCTTTTAACTTATTTTTTATTTATTTCTTTCTGAAAATACAAATTACTTGAGAACGAAGTACGTGATGGTTGAATTTCAATGTCTGGTTTTATTTGCTTAAAAGTCAATATATGTAATGTAACAGCAAATAACAAACTAAACCATGATTTATGTTGGTTAAGATTTGGATTACTTTTTCAGACTGGGATGAAAGAGACAGGTACACAAAGAGAGAGAGAGAGAGAGAGAGAGAGAGAGAGAGAGGACGGCCTAAGTAATTAAAGCTTGCTACCCTAGAAATTGCAGACATAATTGCCATCTGCTTAATAACACCAAGCATTAGTAAGTAACAATAGTGGTAGATTAAGGAAAAAAAATTAACATATACATATATTTTTTCTTTTTATCAATGATAATATTAGTAGTAATATTAATTAGTATATGTGAAATTAAACGAAACAATCGACGAAAAACGAATACAAATCAACAATTGTTGGATTGATCTCCGAATAAATTAACTAGCTAGATTGCAATGAATTAAACAGTATTTTCCCCAAGTTTAATTTGCAGTAGTTGCAAAGCTGAGTTTCAGCACATCTGGAAGAAAATTATTTACCAAAATAAAAAGGAATATAATTAATTAATTAATTACCTTAAAGATCATGTGATGGCTAAAATTGATAAGGGGAAATGAGGTATATATAGGAGGCGGGTAGATGACCCGACTTTGAAGTTTGTAAACGGGTTAACCCGAAATTCCAGTGGACTTGCTCCCTTATCTCCCAACTTTCCAAACTCCAAAGCCCTGCAAAAATGCTATGAAACAAATGCTTTTCTATGTCACAATTTCAGATGAACACTTAGTAAAAATATATAAATTGTTGGATACTTATATAAATAAATAAAAATTAGCTTTTAACTAAGGTTATATGGAAAATAATGGTCCGACTGATCCGGATCGATTCAAACTGGCTGGCCCAATAAAAGCCCAAAAAAGAAGGCAACCTCACAAGCGCGGTTGCCATATTCGAGAAACCTCCAAAAGGATTACATGCAAACGAGTTAAGAAACGGTTAGCTTCCTTTGAAGAGATGATGGTTGGCTACATAATTAAACGAGACGATGGATAGCTTGTAATTAAACGTGAGAATTCTTGTTAAAGAAAATTATTGACTTTGTTGTCGCAGTGCTGAGTCCGGCCCAAGTCCAGATCTTTTCTCTCTTTGATTTTGTTAAAGCTCAAAAGCCTAATCCAAAAAACCGATTTAACTTGATCAATGACTTATGTCCAAATTAAATCGCCTAGGTCCAATGTCCAAGTGTGACTTAGGTCCAAATCAAATCACATTTCTAAAATCAGGAGCTAAATTAATTATAGAGAATTTTGTTGAACAATGGTTAACCTAAGTTGAAAAATAGCTAGAGTACAAACTCTACAATTATTAACTTCTCAATATCTGTTGAAATTGTTATTTGCAATGTTTGGTATAACATGTGAGGCATGGTACTCATATTATTATCCCTAATGTTGATATAATCAAGATTTCAATTCATACAGAAATTAAACAATTATATATATAGTTTAGCAGATTAATATTAAATTCACACGTTACTTGTCATAATATATCATTAGACGTAATCTGCTGGATCAGACTACAGGATCTCCATTAATAATAAATATTTAACACTAATTATTCTTCTTGTTCATCTACAGACCGGGTCGCCCATATTTGATCGGGTCGGCCTATTAAAAACAATTAATGATTCGGCCCATAAAGAAATGAGAAGTGGGCAATTAGTATAGAAAATAATTAAGTTCCCCAAAGTGGAGTAGAAAGTAAAAGTATAATTGACAAGTTTGCTCACTCATTCTCCCACACACAAAGCTACTTAATTAATTTTCTTTTCAATTCATAAATCCTACAAAAAGGGCTTTTAAGGATAGTTAATTATAGTTTAATGTGATAGTTAAATAAATTAAGATTGTCCGTACAAGTAAAATAATATTATTTCCATTATTGGGCCACTAAGCAGCAACTTGAGTTAGGACACATTATTGGTCTTTTTATTTTATATTTATAATCAATAAAAGTTAGTGGTATAATTCTTTATTTTATTGGATAAAACAGCGAATTTATAATAATGAAAAATTATATGATAGAACATAATTTCTTAAAATTTGCATATAAGTCCACGCGCACCCCACCTGAGGAGGGTGGCGGAATAAATTTGCACCAGACATTAAAATCTTTGCAGCAGCTGAACGGAACTATTGCTTTCACCCTAATTAATAATTAAAATTGGACCACATTATTAATTTTTTGTCTCCAATTTATAAATCCATAATAAATAAATCCTAAACGGGCAGGCACGATATATTACAAAGTGGATCGCATATATAATAATATAATTTAATAAACAAAAAAAAAAATGAAAAATGGGTGTGTTGTACTATGATTCTTATCCAAATCATGTTATTGTCCCCCAGCACAACATACTGAAAAACAATATACAAAAAAATAAATTAAATTAAATTTATTTAAAAAAGATTGTGATATATTTAGCACCAACTTAGTTAAGGTGTGTTCGCGCAACACTAGGCTGAGACGCTGAGTCAACTTGCCGGTTAAAATGAAGCCAACTATTAATTTCACATATTATATTACTACATTCTATAATTTATTACTACTATATTTATCTATTTTGTTCCAGAAAAATAATTGTATATTATAATTGTTGGAGTTTTTATAATTTTCAATAATTAATATTGAGGAATATTAATTAAATTATGTAATGATTAATTTCATTTATTTACTTGATTATAATCATGAAGTAAAGTGAATGGAAATTGTCTTGAGTAAATGGTTAAAGTTCAAAAGATGTGCGCTCGATGTTATCGAATGATAGGACTAGTTTGAGTTTATGCGTCCACAAATATTATTTTTGGAGACATTTAGTAGTTAGTCAAATTATTTGACCCAAAATCTAAATAATAAAATATTAGGCCCAAACCAAATTACTTAATTAATTGGTCAATGACCAATTAATTTTCCTACGCTTGAACTCCATGAAAGAAACAGACACACCTTTCTGTTTCTTCTTTTAACCATTGCAACCCACTGTGAATGGATCTCTACCACCTATAAATAAAGGCAGAATCTGGTCAATTTTGTACGAAATTTAATCGGCAATTACGAGACAGTTCTTCGTACTCTTCTTTCCTTCGTCAAAGTTTCATTCGTTGTTCAAGTTCGCCGTGGGTCGAATATTCGTGAAAATATTTGACAACCGATTGTTGTATCTTGGGAGACTACCGGGAAGAGACTGCGCACCGTTGACAACCCGAAAATAGTCTTAAGGGAATTGCTTTGGCAAGCCTCGATCGTTCTTTGTGTTTTTCACAATTTCTCTTTTCGACAAACAATTAAGTATTTTCGTTTAAGCATATTGTTATTAATTATACCAACAATAAATAATTAAAAAAAAAAAGGGAATGATGGGAAAAAAGCTGTTAAAAAAGCATTGATGTAGAGAGTACAGCTTTTCAAGAGGGCAGCCATGTTGGCTGTGTGCCTCTAAAAGGTCTCAAATGCCACGTGTACATTTTTCTGCTTTATTATGAATATTTATAATACGTTAAACATGTAGTTAAATATTTTACATACTTTAAAAATAGTTAATAGAGGAAAAATATTCAAAATGTGACCCTTTGCATATAGAGCGGGTCAGGGGAGCAAAATGAAAGAGATATTTAATATTTTACTTCTTTTATTATTATTTAAAAAAAATATATAAATGGAGAAAAAGAAAAGGGGGCATGGGCACGTGTCCGTGTCTGAAAAGGACAGCCAGCTTCAAGGCATTGGGAGCTGACTTCTCGATGACCTTACACTGCACGTGTCGCGGTCTTCGTGTACTCTCTCTCCATTATTCATAATTACATTACTGCCCCTTACTTCTTTTTTATCTTTCTACATTACCACCCCTCCTTTTAACCCCTTTATCCTTTCCCCCCTTCACTCTTTTGGACTATTTTGTTCAAAAAAAGGTACTATGAAATTATGAATTATTGACTTTATTAAATAGGTTTTGATTGACCAACATCCATTAAAACTGGTAACTGATTAATTTATCATGCCATGTAACTAATTTTTATTTCCATTCAATGGGATTATTAAATTATGTTGTTTGGTACAAAATTATTTTGTTATATTTTTGCTGCATCTCAATTAATATTCCAGTTGTCTACAATTATTTATTTCCCAGGGTTTAAATGAATAAGGAAGGCCAAAATGCATACTTTTGAACGTGTTTTCTAGTTTGCCTGATTCATAATTGCGATGGTCCCTTTATTTCATTAATTTCCTCTAGACAATAAAAACAGATAAAAATTGAGATATGTCCAGGGCTTAAAATAAAATCGAGCCACTCGATATTCGATTCAAAATCGCTTGTTAGAGGAACTTCATTCGAGCTCGATTTGCTGACATAATGAATCAAACTTGATCACATATTTTAGTTTGATAAATTAAAAAGCTCGACTCGAGTTCGATTATTAAAATAATTAATAAGATATTAAATTTCAGTGAAATATACAGTTTTTTTTATAATTATGTTGCAAACAACATCTAATTCAACAAAACAACTTTTGATTTGTTAAGCCCATATTAAAACTTGGGCCGTAACCCGGCCCGAAGCAACATGGTTTAGTTAACATCAGTATTTTTTTTTGAATTTATTTATTTTGTAAGCCCATATTAATTTAGGTAATCAAGCCCAGACGAGTTCGAACCAGTGTTAGCTCTCACATCTCACCCAAAACCCCCGTCGTCCGGCAAGCCACCTCCGCCGCCATCATCCAGCCACCTCCGCCACCCTCACCGGACACAGACTTCGTATGTACACTTTACCCGCACCTTTTTATGATGTAATTAAATGTACATAATTTGAGTGATTATAGACGGTGACCTATATTTTTTTCTGCATTTAATTGAAATTAGCAGGAAAGCTGAATCGAGTTTTCATTTCAGTTCTCCAGATTATTGTTGAGAATGGCTGCTTCAAATTCTTCTTCTAAATTGTTTCGTGGTATGTACTCTTCCTTCACTCTTTTCGACTTGATCAATTTCCTTTTTCCCCTTCTGTTTTTCTCTTATCAATTTTACATTTCTTCGAGAAAAAATGGACTCTTTTTCGATCTGTTTTTGTATCCAATTGGGAATAAGAATTCACCTGGGTACTGTAGCAGTTATGATATTTTTGGACTAGAAAAGTTGTAAGAGAAGAACAAATCGCCTCTTTCATAAAGCTATTAGAACCATGTTAAAATTTTATATTTATCGAAGATTAATTGAATGTTCACTGCTTGCTAGGCTCGAATTTTACATCCGTTTTCGTTTCTCTTCAATATGTTGGATATAAATTGCTGCATTTCAGAAGCATTGATTTAGTTTGGACATATGCAGGCATCATTCAAATATATTTTGCACGATGAATGATTATTTGTATAAAATGATGGTAATCTTCAATAACTAATGTTTGCTCTGAATCTTGTACGAATCGTCAGTTGGTCGTTCACTTCTAGGTGGTCTTAGCAACAATGCTTTTGCTGGAAGCAGGCCATCTTCCGAGCTGGCACGTCTGGATTTCTTATCTCAAGTTAGTATATACTTTCCTTGGTTCTCTCTGCAAGAGTATTACCTTTCGTTAGAATGCATTGCTTTCGTTGGAAAAAAAATGTTATTTTGCTAGTATCACGAGATTGTTTGAATGTGGAAATTGGGGTTTTTTGTATAGCAAACGAGAACATTCATACAGATGCGGACCAATCTGAAAGTGGTGGACAACTCTGGTGCAAAAAGAGTGATGTGCATACAAGCATTGAAGGGAGATAAAGGAGCTAGATTGGGTGACACTATAGTTGCATCGGTTAAGGAAGCACACATGGGAGGTAAAGTGAAGAAGGGAGATGTTTGCTACGCCGTTGTGGTTCGTGCTGCAATGCAAAAGGGTCGGTGTGACGGGAGTGAAGTCAAGTTCGACGACAATGCTGTTGTGCTTATCAATAAGCAAGGCGAGCCAATCGGAACCAGAGTTTTCGGCCCTGTTCCTCACGAACTCAGGAGGAAGAAGCATCTCAAGATTCTCAGTCTTGCTGAGCATATTGCCTAGGTATTTGTTTTTGTCAAATCGTTTATTATGTTCAAAACAAAACTTGTGTAATTCTGTTGTCCTCGTTTTTACAAGTCTTTGCTTTGGTCTTGAGACTTGAATGATCTAGTTCTTGTAGAATGTGTTTTTAAGATGTTACGTGTGTACGATTTACGAAGAAGCTAGATATTTTATTCAATAAAAACGTCAGGAAAACCTCTCAGAAATACATAGTCTATCTCTTCCAAAATTTGAACTGCAAAGCTCTCCCCTCCAGCATGTTCTCCACTTCTTCGAACGGAAGTCCCTTTGTTTCAGGCACACAAACAAGAACAAAAAACAGAGCGACAACAGAAATGACTCCGAATATGAGAAAAGTCGAAGAAGTGCCGATTGCTTCTGTCAAAGATAGAAAAGACTGTGCCACAATCAGGTTCGATATCCAGTTAGCTGTGGCAGCTATGCCTCCACATACCCCACGTAAACGCAGAGGGTATATCTCGGAATTCACAATCCATGGAACTGTTCCCATTCCAGGTGAGAAAAATAAGATATATAGTGCTAGCCCAATCAGTGCTCCCCATCCAAAACTGCTAGGGCACCCCCTTGTGTACCACTCCCTGTCTTCTCCATGACAAACTTCCTTAACCGTGTTGTTTGAAATCAGACATGCTCCAGGAAGCAGCTGCAGACGGTAAATCGAGGGGTTTTATAACAAATAATTCAAATAGATTGTGTGCTGTACCTTTTGTACCTTGTTCTTTGTCGATGATGAACAGAAGCCACAGCCGGGAGAAGAAGCTTTCAAGCACTTGGTGCAATCCCAACCATCAGGTGAGGGTCCCACCGAACGGTAGTCAGGACAGGTGTACGGTGCGAATCGAGATGTTTCGATTGCACTCACCCCAGGTGCGTGCGAGGCAGTTTCGTGAAACACAGCTGATAAAACCCCGAGGGAGACTGCGACTCCACATAAGCTGATCACTAGAAGCTTCTTTCGTCCTGTTCTGTCTATGAAGTATATGCTTACAATGGAGCCGAAGGCGTTTAGTCCAGCTGTTACGAGGGATAACAGAAGTGCCGTTTGGTTTGATGCAAAACCTGCCAGCTGGACTATGGTGGGGCTGTAGTACATAACGGTGTTTATGCCCACAAACTGCTGGAAGATTTGGAGACCTACTCCAGCTATGAGCCCCCTTCTAATTGCTTTCGTTTGAAGTAGCTTCAGAAAGTTGATTTTCTCCGAGGAATCTTTCTCGAGGGAATCTTTTTCGGTTGATTCCTTCAGGGATTGTATTTCTTCTTCAACTTCTTGTGGCGGGTATATCTTTCTCAGTATTGCCTCTGCTTCTTCTTCTCTGCCCTGTTCAAATTTTATCATCCACATTGAGTTAATAGTCTTTTATTAACTCAAGAAATTCAATCTAAACTGTTAAATTTACTATTTAGATTAAGATTAAAACCTTTATATAAAGCCAACGTGGCGATTCTGGAAGGAGAAGCATAAGTATGAACTGTAGTAGGGCCGGCACTCCGGCAACTCCCAGCATCCACCGCCACGTACCTGGTGCCTGAAAATTCGTTTTTTTTTTCCCAATTCAAACACCTTGATGAATTTTCCGGACAACCTTAAAAGATGGTAATTGGTTTTTAGTACTACCTTGGTGAAAGCTAAGTTGATGAGGTAAGAGAGGAATTGGCCGGCAGTGGTGAGAAAGCCATTGGTGCTGACAAGGGCACCTCGGATTTTGGCGGGAGAAGCTTCGGAGATGTAGAGTGGAGAAGTCATGGAGGCCATTCCGACACCTATGCCGACGAAAACTCTGCCGGAGATTAGAACGGATGGATTTGGGGCGGAAGCCATTAGAACTGCTCCGATGAAGAAGAGGAAATCGGCAACTAGGATAGCTGTTCGCCTTCCGTATCTGTCATTTAACCAGCCCCCTATAGCGGAACCTATGATTGCTCCTGCTACCGCCATGCTCACTATGCTCTCCTATTTTGATTATTAAAATAATTGCTTATAAATTAGAAATAAATGTTTAATTAACAATGCTGATAGGATTAGTGAAACCAATGGACGTTTTAGTTTTACCTAATTAAATAAACTCGTGATCATATTGAAGAATTCAATATAATTGGCATGCTAATTATTTCACTAACCTGCAATACAGTTTTCCTGTCTACAGAATTGAAGTCATCTCTAATATACAGAAGGGCACCTGATATCACCCCTGCACACACACAAGTGCAAATGATGAGGAATATATACATACATACATGCATACATACATACGTACATACATAGTATAACGATCGAGGATGATAAACTGGGAACAGGGGAACCTGTGTCGTAGCCGAAAAGGAGACCACCGATGCCGGCAGAGAAAGCAAGACGGAGAACGAAAGGGTTCTTCCATGATAGAGACAAGCACTCTTTGAAAGCTGTGCTATCACCTCCTTCAGTGCTGTGTATACCTCCTCCTTCCATTACTTATTATTATTTCCTATTTATTCATATATCACTATAATATATCTAGAGAGATGAAGTGATGTAAACATAAATTAAAGAAATGTTCTGAAATATTGTTTCTGATATATATAGATAAATGCAGACTATTGAGTGAAGAATGAGAATTGAAAGGACAATTTATAGCAACGTATGGGAAGAGGTAATATATAGATAGATCCCCAATTTAAGAAAATAAAATTTAAAAAGAAATATTAGACTACATATATATACATATGTAATGTGACATGTCAAGTTGGTGCAATGAATGGGTAACCGAATAAGCCACTTTATATTATATTTATAGTCTTTATTTCAATAAATCCAAGACATCACCGTGATATGTTATGCCGTTTTCGAAGGAAAAATACAGTTTTCGTCCTCACGTTAGCATTAATTTCACATTTTGTCCCTCATATTCATAAAAAACACATTTGGTCCCTCATGTATCAAAAATTCAAAACTTTTAGCCATTTCCGTCAATTTTCCGTTAAAACTAACGGAATCGATCGTATGCCCGTCAATGGCTTTACTGACAGACTAATGGTAAATCGACCAAAATGACCAAAAACATTAAATTATTGAAACATGAGGGACCAAATGTGTTTTTTGTGAACATAAATGACCAAATGTGGAATCGGTCCAAACTTAATGGATGAAAACTGTAATTTTTCCCCATTTTCGCATACCGGAATTATACGGGCCGCAAGCTGGGCAGGGTTTTGGATCCATATTGGAAAAATATTCATGACAAATTATATGGGCTGCAAGCCGGGTAGGATCTTGGATACATATTGGGCCTTTTGTATGTATATTGGGCCTCAGAGTATTTTTTATCAATTTAAAATTAATAAATAAATAACGGAAATAGAAAGAAATCTGCGAAGAGGTTAAAAAGCAGCATGGAAAAAGTAACAGAAAAAGGAAGATTATCTGACGGATTTTTGGCAAAAAAGAAAATATTTAATTTTGGGGGTACAGAAATCAGACGGCGTCACTGTCGATGATGTCGTCGTGGTGTCTGGGGAAAGTGGCAAAACCCGACGAAATGCATTCAAAGAACTTGTGTTTTTCCTGACCGTCAAAACGACGGCGCCTAAGGCGTTTGCTTGTCGGCTTGTCGGTGCTTTCCTTTTTCTTCTTTTAACAACAATTCACGGCCATTATAACAAACCCTATATATATATATATATAGAGAGAGAGGGAAGCTAATTAATTAATTAATCTGTGTCAGCCAAGTATTTTCACCGTACGGTGGGATGGATGATGCTCATGCCCAATCACGCCTCCTGTTAAAGCTGTTATACAACCCCGATTTCCTCTCTCTCTCTCTCTACTCTCTACTCTCTCTCTCTACCGGTGTGAGCTAACGCTTGTACCTCCGCGATTCCTCTCTCTCTCTCTCTCTCTCTTCCCCATCACTCAGTCTCTTTCTCTCTCTAGATATATACAGTATACATATACATGTAGTGATCTGTATCACGTAATTCTGGTGGGTCTAACTGCAAATAATTTTTCTGTTTTGATACTGGTAGTACCTTGGACTAATTAATGGTCCCACTTTTTCATTAGACCGTAGAAGAACATGGCACACATACACCAAACAACATATGGCACGCGCATCACGCCTATAATTAATTAACTCCTCCCCCATTTTTTAATTTTTTTATTTATATTTATTTCCAGTGACTCAGTGAGTCATGAGGCTTACTTAATTCACCAATTTACAATAATATATAGCGTATATCTAATATCAATTTGTTTTGAATTATACATATCTTAATCCTTATTTTTTATTTTAAATTCAAAATTGCAAAGAGTGGTATATAAATTGCTGAAAAGACTATCAGAATATTGTAATTAACCAAAGAGTTCCGTCGTGGTGGATTTACAGTTAGAGATATTTCAAGTCATTAATTTCCTTGTAATTTATCTTAAAAAATAATAATAATAC
The DNA here is from genome assembly GCF_000504015.1 of Erythranthe guttata. The sequence continues at coordinate 219,992 of NW_012193430.1, forward strand.
AAAAAAAAAAGGTGATTTAATTCCTTTTAGACTTATCCGTAAAAGGACGATAAATCGAATGCAGAAAGCATGAGAAATCTGGCCGCCAGACATTTTGCCTGCTACCAGTACACCTACGCCCCTCTCTCTCTCTCTCTCTCTCTCTCATATCGGTGATGCTTATATATATATGCAATGTAAACCCTAGTTAGTTATCGTATGGTTTTTCATGAGACTCTTCTTTCCTCTAACTATTTAATTTAATTCCCCTCCCTAAATTAATTCGGCAATTTTCATTTCTCTCAGTGCAAGTTAAATTAGACGAAGAATTGTACAAAATGCAGGTGGCGAAGGACTTACCGGTGGTAGCTGTCAGGGTGGACGGCGGCGGAGGAGAGACGCCGGCGATGAATATGCAGGCGGCGTACGAGAAGGTGAGCGTTCTGGTCTCCGGCAACGCGGTGGTCGTGTTCACTATAAGCGGCTGCTGCATGTGCCACGTGGTGAAGCAGCTCCTCTTCGGTCTGGGCGTAGGCCCCACCGTCGTGGAGCTCGACCGCTGCGCCTCCGGCAGCGATATCCACGCACTCCTCGTCCGATTGTCCGGCGGCGGAGGCAAGCCGCGGCAGCAGGTGGTGCCGGCGGTGTTCGTCGGAGGAAAGTTTTTGGGCGGCATCGAAACAGTTATGGCCTGCCACATCAACGGCACTCTCGTCCCTCTGCTCAAAGACGCCGGAGCACTCTGGCTTTAATTTTACGCTTATTAATAATTATTACATATTTAATTTTCCAAATAATATTATTAAATTATTAACCCTAACTTTAGTTTTAATTATGTATATTGTGGGACTGAATCTATGATTCTGTTCTCCATTGTTATGACATCAGCTTATATTAATTAATATAATTATGGTTTTGTGCGATATTATATATTATTTTATTTCACTGATTGTTATGTTGATTTTGATTATGGAAATTAACTGGACAAATTATTTTATTACAATGTTTTATTTTATGGAAATTGTTTATTGTCACATGAGGCATGCATGCATACATACATGAGATAGGTGTGGTCTCTGGTTGTAGAATTAGGATGAAGAAAATTCAATTTTTATATTTTTCAAAAAAAAGAAAAAAAATCAATTTTTATTTTTCAATAATATCAAATTATATGAAATTGAAATTAAATAATGCCAAACAGGGCCTTGATTTATTACTACTAGACTAAAAAGGAAAATTAAATATCCGACAGACAACTGGGACAGTGGGATTCAGCACTAATTAGTACAACCCAGGAAAATGACACGCAATCAACGATTATCTCATAGATAATTATGACACACATTTTTCTTTTACTTTTATTAATTTCAATTTCATTTGTATTCTTCAAGTTCTGATCCACAGAGATCAGATGACATATGCACATTTGACCATGATTTTTTCACCATTTAACAGCACAATACAAAAGGGAAAAAGAAAAAAAAGTAACGAAAACCGCTGTAAATTAGGATGAAGATATATGTTGCCACAAAAGAGCATTTTAGCAAAGTTAGACAAATCTTCCCTCTATCAAACACGAGAGGAAATCGGCCTGATCGGATTGGGATTAGCACTTTTAGAAAAAAATTATTAAATTATAAAGATCGTAAAGTTCAAAAGTCAGAATATTGAAAATTGGAATGAAAAAAACTTGGTTCAAAATCGAACTTTTTTGAATGGGAAAATGAGGGATAACCCCCTCATTAGGTAAAATAATATAGTATAGGCCCAATTTATAATTGACCATTTGTAGACAAATCCATTTAATATTTTCTGAATTGTGTGACCCCCTAAGCTTATGTTAATGCCCATTATGCCCTTTTTTGTCCATATTTATCTCCAACTTTCTCTCTTTTCTCCTTATTTCTCATTTTATATCTCCATTAATTTCTCTCTCTTCCTTATTTTCCTCAATTTTTTAACGTGTTCTTTTATTCTTCTTATTTCTCTCTCTCCTCTCTCCCATCTTCTCTCTCTTCCTTCCCTTCTCTCTTTTCTCTCTCCTCCCCAATTTAATCTTTTCCCGTATCTTTTTCTTTTCTTCTTTTCTCTCTCTCTCTCTCTCTCTCTCTTCTTATTTTTCTCTCTCTCCTCTCTCTTATCTTCTCTCTCTTCTCTCTCCTCCCCAATTTTCTCTTTCCCCGTATCTTTTTTTTTTCTTTTTCTCCCTCTCTCTTCTCCCTCTCTCTTCTCCCTCTCTTCTTTCTCTTCCCTCAATTCCTCTTTTCTCGTCTGTTTCTGTTTCATTTTTTTCCCACTATTTCTGCTCATTATTGTACCTTTTCTTCTATATCTCATTTTTTGGTCCTTGAAATCATTTTATTTTCTACTCTACGAAATTTATATTTTCATGAAGATGGGATCTTTATCATGAGTATTCAATTTTATAATATCATAGTATCTTAAATTGAAAAATAATATGGTAAATTAATGGAAAAATTATAGTTGACTACCAATTTTTCTATAGTTGACATTTGAACAATTATAGTTGACTATCTAATTTTTGTAGTTGACTCTGGCAAAAATATAGTTAACTACCATTTTTTATAGTTGACATCGTAAAAATTATAGTTGACTATCTAATTTTTATAGTTGACTTCGGGAAAAATATAGTGAACTACCGATTTTTATAGTTGACTTCGGGAAAAATATAGTGAACTACCGATTTTTATACTGATCTTTTGTTTGTTTTGGACTCTGATAAAACAAATTTCATAGGAAAACAAATATTTTATGAGTCAACAAATAGTGCGACCATAGATCTGTAGATTTAAAAAACAATCGTGTTTACAAACTCCATTTTTGAGTAATCAACCATGGAAGACATCCGAACCGTCGCATATGGTCGTCGCGTACCGATGTATACCGTTTCTGTAGGAGACCTTGATTTTGTCCTTCGGAGTCGCTGAAGAAGGTGTCAAAAACAGAAATTAGGTGGTAGAGATGGGTATATAGCAAACTACCTGTCTTCTTCTTCCCGTTCTTCACCATTTTTGTCAACCTGTGTTGCTGAACGAATTGCACAATATAATGGTATTCTGGTTTTTATTTTTCGCTGAAGATGTAGCAAACTAGGGCAATGTTTGAAAGGGGAAAATATCCGATATATATTGCAGTTTGTTTTTTGGGAGAATTTATCGGCATAAATATAGCAGACCAACGGAAATGGGGGAGAAATTATATTGAAGAATATGGTTGAAGATATGCTGTATTTGGGGAAAACGGTGGGGGGTCTTCGCTATTACAAATTATAGGGTTAGTTTAGTAATTGACATTTCTGAGGGGGTTTGACCCATTAAAAATATTGTAAGATGGTTAGTCCTAATATTTTTTCTAATGAGGGGGTTATATCTTATTAACCCTTTTTGAATTGGGGTCAACGAAGATCGAAAATTTTCAGTTTTTTAGTCACCCAAAATACATAATAATAGTATAAATAATAGAAGTGGGAATTTCAGAAAACAATCGGAATCTTAGGATGTTTCTCGGAAATTGAAATTCAGAATCTCAAATTTCTTCCAATTCCAATCCAAAAAAATCGGAAAAAACAAAACTCGGAATTTTGGAATTTGGAATGAAAAGTAATGTTCTAAAATTGGAAAAATTCGCATAGGAATCAGCCCTATTCCAATTTCCACCCCGACCATCAAACAATTGGAATAACCTACACCATTTTAACCGGTAGATTTACAAAGAATGTATACAAATAGCACAAATTATGGTACAGATCAATCTAGTATCGCACAAATTCTTATACGCGGGAGTCGAGCATTACAAGGATTTCATCACGAAGACATGGTTTCCATGCTCGATATAACTGACTAAACACAATCATTCACATAAACTTAATCATATGTAGCAAAATGAGGAAGTATGAAGCTGTTGAATACATATACACTTTTAATATATATATTCAAAAGATAATAGGTGAATAAGAGGCAGATCTAAAATCAGCAGTGACACCTAGCGGGACTTCTTCACACGTTTGGAGGGTCTCGATCTCAGCATTTCTTTTCTTGGCTCATCTGCCGGTTTTATGTCCGTAAACGGCTGCTGTATTATTTCAAGAATCGGTTAATTACTCAATCAAAGCATCACTTATCATGCAAGAAATCAGATGAAAATTATATACAGCAAAATGTTTCGTAAATGTAAAATCTGGATTAAAAGTAGACCGATTGGTAATAGGTTGTATAAACCAAATCATAAATATGGCGGATTCGATCAGTCGAAAAAATGATGAAAATTGTGAAAACAAATACAAGAGCTTCCACACACATAAAGACAAGTGTTAAGCATGCTATTGGTATCACATTTTTTTATTTCAATTCTGTCCCGATGTCATTAACAACCAACCTGAAACCCGTTACATCCTATACACCTTTATCATACAGCTATAAAATTTACCTCAGTGCATTGAGCAAAACAGAGAAGAAAAATGATGGAAATGGGAAGATGAATATGTAGATTTTACAAATAGAAAATATATCTATAATCATCAAATTGACCCTTTACAAATTTCAAAAACCCAAAACAGTCAAAGTCGACATGAAGAAGAAAGTGAAAATTTTCATTTTCAGACCTCCTAAAATAAGAAACCAACGAGCAATTAAATTCCTCACAGGGGATAATAGCTAGTTGATTCAGACAATACCATCAAACAGAATAGCAGAAATAAGAGTGTTAGTAACAGGATTAACAATATAAAATTTGGTCTCTATCTCTCCCAGTCAAAGGAATCTACCATCATTACTCTATTATGTGTCGAAAATGTATCGGGGATCATAGGCCATCCTTTAGATGATTCATTTTCTTCATATAAAAACATAGACTAACAAACGAGCATCGCCACATTGCTACATAAGACAATCAAAGTCAAAATTTTGTATGCATATGTCAAAATCCCAATCTGTTTAAGACAAACTAACAAATAGTTGGTAGACAACCAAATCATAAAACGATCACATATTCCAGCGGACATATTCAACGAGCAAACATCTGAATATCAATTTGTTAATAAAACGCATCACAGTGCTAAATACCTCGTCTATTTTTTTCTGAAGTTCCAAAAGTTCTTGGCAGTAAGTGAGGCACTCTGCATGGTATGAAGCTGCCAATTCTTTGATCAATGCCTTCCTTCTGATGATGCCGATCACTTGAATCGACAAAAAAGGTTTCGTCTCATAAGATACAATTTAATTATAATTCTCTAAAATATATGAGCTCAACACATGTAGAAATCAGCAGTAGCATGAAATTATCCCAATCCATATCTTTCTCAAAATCCATCCAGATATTCAGTATAGATAAAAGGGCAAAAATAAAGCTATGAACAAGGTCAATCGCCAATGTGAATGCCATGGGAAATTACACATATAAATTCCGAAGCCCATAATCACAATTCAAAGAATTAATCATATACGGATACGGATAGATCGTTCACGATAGTACAAAAATTGAAGAAACACACGCAACACACAAAAAGGGAGAGAGAGGGTTACTTCGGCTGGGGTCGAAAGGAAGGGGTGGCGGAGGAGGACGGCCTTCAGGCGATGAGGACGGCCGAGTGGCGGGATCGTCGCGCGATGAGGACGGCTGCGGAAGAGGGGGGAGCGGCGGTGGTGGAAGAGAGAAGGGGTGTTGGATTTGGAGTTCACCCATTTCTCGGCGGCGCCGCCGTGAGGGGTGAAATTAGTCTACCAACACTAAGAAAAGGGCGGATTCCGAAATCGAGATTTGCGATGTGAGGGATAATTGTCTTCAACAACATGTAAATTTAGGTTTTATGAAATTGAAGATCGACACCAGAAAATACTGAACAAAGTTACTTTTTGGAGAAGAAGAAGAGATTCTAATTTATTTTTGTTATTTATTTAGTACTAATATGTACATTAAAAATAATAATTGGGCCCAATAAGAAATTAAATTGAAGATGGGCCTGTTGGATTTTAATTATTTTGGGGCCCCCTAAACAAAACAAAAATGTCTTAAATAGAGCGGGAGGGGTTTTCTTTTCCAATATTACCCTCGTCAAGGGTTTCCTCACTGTTAAACCCTTGCTCCTCCGCCATTGTTTCTTCTACCTCTGCTAAACAGAAATTTTTGGAAAGATGAGTTTGGTTGCAGGATCATACGAGCGGTTCATTTGGGGCTACAAATTAAAATCACGTAAAAACCCCGATACCCTAACCCTAAGCCCACTATTCTCCTTTCCGTCCCATCTCTCTACAATCAAAACCGTCGCCGTCGCCGGTTCCGTCGCCGTCTCCGGCGGAAACGACGACACAATCAAAATCTACGACCTCTCTTCATCCGCCGAGATCGGATCCCTCTACCATACCTCCTCAATCACCTCCCTCGCCTTGTACTCCCCTCCCGCCCTCTCCTCCTTCCCCCGCAACCTCATCGCCGCCGACGCCGAGGGTTCGCTCTCAATCTACGACGCCGACCCGTTCGTGCTTCTCAAGTCCGTCAAAATCCACAAAAAGTCCGTCAATTCGATTTCCGTGCACCCGTCGGGGAAGTTAGCGTTGACTGTCGGCCATGACGATTGCTTGGCCATGGTCAATTTGATCAGAGGCAGGCGGAGTTTTTACTGCAAGTTGAGTAAAGAAGCATCAATCGTGCAGTTCGACGGAACTGGTGAAAGATTCTTCATGGTAGTCGATGAGAAAATCGGTGTACACGAATCGGAGGACGCCAAATTAATCTTCGAGCTGGATAATAAGAAGAGAATCCTCTGTGCTGCCCCTGGCAATGTGAGTTGTCTATCTATCTCAGTTTTTCAATTGGATCATATTTGCTTGTGAATTAATAGCCAAAATTAAAATCAAGAACGGATTTTTTTTATGCTGATTTTTTTTCGGGGATTTCTTTTGGCAGAATGGAATTTTGTTTACAGGTGGAGAGGATAAAAATCTTACTGCTTGGGACACAGTGAGTGGGAAAGTGGCATATACTATTGAAGATGCTCACCCAGCTCGGCTCAAAGGCATTGTAGTTTTATCGAAGAACAGTGATAATTCAGGGGAGGATCCTTATTTGGTGGCATCTGCATCATCCGATGGGGTAATACGCGTTTGGGATGTGCGCATGGCTGGTAAAGGAAAGACAAACCCTTTAGCCGAGGCCAATACCAAATCGCGACTCACTTGCCTTGCTGGATCATCTATTAAATGTGAGTCTGCATTTTGTTTATAATTTGGAGGTTTTAGTTTAGCTAGAGTCTCTGGATTTGTCATATGTTTTGTCCGTAGTGTTGCAATGGTCAATCTTCGTATCTGTGTTACGTAAAAGTTTTCAAAATTGTGTGGATATTAACACCACCTCCAGTTTTTATGTGAAGTATTTTAAAGAAACAATATTTTAAAAACTATCTAGAAAGTTCAAACAATCTTTATGCCATATAAATGATGAATGAATAGTGAGCAAAACTGCAAGAGAGATATGAAGTCTCTTGTTTCTCAGTCATTCCTTTGTGTGAATTATGTAAAGTTGTTATGGTCATATCGTTGTAATGCGAATATTAAGTTCCGATTTGGTTTATCGTTAATCATAATTCATTATGAATTTGTTCAATGGTTACATAAGTACACTGTGTTTCTTCTTGCAGCCTTGAAACGCCCTCGGTTAGAAACGCAGAATGCAGATGAAGATACAGATGCTGCAGCTGCTTTGGTATCGTAGAGCTGAAGAGGATGTTCACTGAATTCACATTTCCCCAACACTTTTTCGTGCCTTCCTTTTTTGCCCCCCGATTGTCGTGTCTTCGTTTATGACTCTATTTTGGTTTAAATTATATCACAAGTCTTGCACTATTAATAGGGTCTTGCACAGAAAAATTCAGTAGGTGTGGTATTGAACCCAGTAAGCCATTGACAATACCAACATCAAACAAAGTCCAATTATTTAGTTAATAATGGTTAATCTCCCCAACCAAACGAGTTACCTGATTATTTACCAACTCTAAAAAAGTTATATATTTACAAGATTTCATATATACCCAAAAATATATAAATAAGCAAGTTATATATATACTTGTAAATGGAAGCAAACCGCTTTAAATTATAAATTAGTAGAACCAAAAATGAAACATAACAATATCTCTATTTTTCTCCACATAATTCCGGCAAGATTACGCAGTCAATTAGCAAAAACTTGCAAATCAACTGACAGTGGAAAAATGGAGATTCAGCCATTTCATCTGTTAGAACTAAAAAACGAAGAAAAAAAAATTATATGGGAAAAAATGTTAAAAAAACATCATGCAGTTTCTTCAAGCGCTTTTTTCTCTTTCTTTCCGCCTTGCCTTCTCTGTATTTTCCCCGATTCAATACTCTCTTTCAATCTCTCCAAAGCTGAACCAAAATAAATCATGAGTCCGAGATTCTATGTATATATACATATATATGTGTGTGTGTGTGTGTGTGTGTGTATTGTTTTACCTGTATTGTAAGTAAGACGAAATGACTCTACAGATTCGGATGGAACGCAATAATCGGGACATGATTCATTTCCAGCTTTCTGTAACAGCTTTTTGAATTTCTTAACCTGTAACCAAAAAAAATATCCCAAACATTCCAAAATTAAAACACACCAACAACTATATATACATACAAACTAAATTAAAATAATCTTTTAAAAAAATTGGACTGAGAAAAAAGGCAGACCTCGTCGTTGCGCAGAAGCGTGAAGCAGCTTCCAACTTGCCCTGCTCTTGCAGTTCGACCAGCTCGATGAACATAGGTCTTAGTAAATGCAGGCATATCGTAATTTATTACGATTTTAACCCCTTTAACATCCATCCCTCGAGATATTAAATCGGAGCAAATAAGTACTTGTATTCTTCCTGCTCTAAATGCCCTCAACGTCTTACTGCAACATATATTTCATCCAACGTTAGTAAAATGAGAAAAAAAAAAAAAAAAAAAAAAAACGGAATAAATATGTCTTAATTTACCTTCTTATGGCCTGGGGTTGAGAGCGGGAGTACTGTTCAAACTTAATTTGGAGGCCATCAAAGAAATTCAATAAAGTACACAGCCTGTGAGTTGACTCAACAGACGATGTGAAAACAATACATTTCTCCCATTTCAAACTTTCCAAAAGCGCAAGTAGATAAAGTGGTTTGAGCTTCGATTTGCACACCTGCGAATATATTACACGAAAAAAAAATTAAAATTGCTGAAAAATGATATGTATGCTGGAATATTTATCTGTTTCGTACCACTTTAAAGGATTTCAGCTGTTCCGGAAGATAATATCTTTTAGGAGGCTCGTCTCGCTTTTGCACGGTGGTTAAGAGAAAAGGATGGTGAAGATTAAGCTGTGCAATCTTACTTGGATCTTTAGTTAACGTGGCCGATAAAACCATCTTTACGAGTCTCGGGTGCGGCTTACCCTTAAACCCTCTGTCAACGCCGCTGCATCGATTGCAATGTTCACGGTTTTTTAGAAGTAGAAATTATTTAATTTAAGTCTATTAAAGGAAAAAAAATACGAGAGAAGATAACCGAAACTTACAAACTCCTTATGGTCTTCAGTGAACCGAATTTAGGAAGAATAATGTTGTCGGCAAAAGGAAACTGATTTCGATTATTAGAGTACACCGATTGAAGAACAGTAGGTAGCCAAGATTGATACGATTCCCTTAATAAACGATCTGTTTCATCGACAACCTGAGAGTGAGTGACACAGTCAATTAGAAACAAGAATTCAGCTTTACAACGATGATTTAGAACAAAAACGGGGGTTATATTACGTACAAGAAATTGGAGATGTTCGAGTGTGAAACCATCGGTATTGTCGATGTGATCCATCAACCTTCCTGGTGTTGCTATAAGTATGTCCACTGCACTTGTTGGCTCCGGACGAACATATTCAGGGTCGTAAAAGATGCTACTCTTTAGTTCGGGTTTCTTGATGAGCATTGAAATGTCATCGGCCATCGAAGATTGACCAACCGCTAAACCCACTGACAAACCGACAGCAGGGGCCAAATAGTCAAATACTTCCTTGACCTGGAAAAGAAAAATAAGGCAGTACTTATCAACATAGGTTTAGGCGAAATTGTAGAAACATAAAGCAAGAAGTGAATGAATACAATACGAATTGCGGAAAACGTAAAGCAAAGATACTACCTGCACGGCCAAATCACGAGTGGGCAACACCACGAGAGCTCGAAGACACTTAGTTACACGAGTAGATAGCATTTGCACAATGGGTAACACATAAGAAAGAGTCTTCCCACTCCCTGTAGGAGAGTTTATGCAAAGATCTCTGTCAAAAGAACCCGGCCCGATCGTTTCGTGCCAAACTGCTACTTGTACAGGAAACAACGATGCCATATCCTTGATATCCGAATTATGCAGCAGAGCCATCTTTAGTCTAACAAAAATTAAAAATTGAATCTTTAATACTCTAAACTACACTTAAACAACTTAAACAACATGATGCATTGTTTAACTTAACAATAATCCGCTCCTTAAATAAAAATTGCAAAGCTATATTAAATCAACAACAACAAAAAAAAAAAAAAAAAAAAGAGTAAAAACATCAAGTAAATAACAGAAAAACCAACCTTGGGTCAAGAAAAGGAAGCGAATCCAAGGGACATGGCTCGGATAGGTTAATGTCTACTGGGTCTCTCATCCATGGTATGGCAGGTAAATTTGTCTTCTTCTTTATCTCTGTCGCCGATTCCACCATTGTAGATTTTCCGAGCTCTGTTTTATTACAATAATAATTTGGAGTATTTGTTGATCAAACAAGGTTGTTTGGGATATATATTCACAGGAGAAAGAAAATGAAAGAATGTCGCAAGATAGCAGCCCAGCGGGATTGGCCGAAGTGAGAAATTCTAAAATTAGAAAAACCCTAAATCATGAACCGTGCCTGATGGGAAGTAAATTCCCCCAATTTAATTACAAATTGAGGTGTATTTAACTTGTTATTTGGGCTCAATTTTAGGCCCACTTTTTATTAATTAAATATGGTCATGAATTACTATGGCCCAGTATGCATAAGGTTACTATGGCCCAGTATGCATAAGGATTGTCAAACCCTTGACCATGGTTATCGGATCGTAAAAATATCTCGTATCATTTTGCTCCACATCTCGTACCGTATCGTTATCGTATTGTATCTTAAGATATTTAACCAACTATTAAAATAGTAAAAAAATATATATATATCTACATTATAAAAATATTATAAACATATAAAATTTATTATTTTTAAGTACTCATTTCAAAATAGATATAAATTCAAGTTTCAACATCTTATTATAAAATATGATAAAAAATATAATTGTTCATCAAATAATATCATCTAAGGTGGTGTTTGTCTAGGTTTATAAGATGTTTAAGAGCTTATAAGCTCTTCCAATGTGTTAGGTATTAAAAAGATCTTTAAAATTCAAAATATAAGTTGGTGGAGTTTTTGAAAAAGTACATTTACCCCGCCTATTTAGTTAAGATCTTATAATGAGTAAAAATATCTTATAAGATTATTATCTAAACACTTGAAAAAATTAATTCTAAAAATAAAACGTAACAACTTATCAACTCTTAAAACAGTTTATCAGATGTAAGAGTTTATCAGCTGTTTAAAATAAACTTTAGCGAAATGGGCCCTAAGTGCAAATTCGAATACCTAATTTGTAAAAATATTCGATCACTCATAATTTTAAAGATCAATTTCACTTAAATCATCCTCATCCACCAATTTTAAAGGATTGCCTTCATCATTATCAATCGCAAAATCCAATCAAAAAACGCCTTGAATCGGTCTTGAATCGGATAAATTAAAATCACAAGGGTTGCGATATTGTAAGGATTGGTGAAGAGATTGAAGAGAAAAATGTGAATTAAAGTTGGGATATTGAAGAAATTTATTCAAATCCATTTTTCAGAGCAGCTGATTGCGTTACTTTTTTTTTCGTTTTTTTTAATTGTCGACTAATATCGTAAATATCGTATCGTATCGTGATACGACGATACGATACGATATCTCGCGGTATTTAACGGTATTTATCAATACGCGATACATAACCCGAGTTGTATCGTTTTGATTGGAACCGTACCGTATCACGATATATATCGCGGTATATCGCGAGATTAACTACCATGCCCTTGACATATAAGACAATAAATAAAGCCATATTATTTATTTATTGCAGAGTTCAATAAATATATAATATAGGTAAGATTTTATCCGAAGCATGAGAGTTGACCACTGTGCATGGGACAGCAAAAACTGGATAAATTGAGGGAAAAAATAAAATCATATTTTAAAAGAATGTTCCATTATTTATTTCATTAATTGATCATTAGTCATTAATCATTTTGTAATTATGACACAACCAATATTTTCAAGTTAAATTCTTTTTTTTAGAATTAACAATTTAACCAAGTTACATAATTTAGAAAGAAAAAAATGTTTTAACTTTATATCGTCACCGGTTGAATTATTTTTTTATTAAAAAATGGTGGGAAAATGAATTCTAGGTTAATTTTTTTTTATAGTCGTTGGATCTTTTTGATGCATTAAATTGTAGAGCGTAGTCACTAGAAGGGTTGTAAAAGGTAAAGAAAAGTGCACTAGAAAATAGGAATAAATTGTTTGTTTATGTGGTCCATAAAAATGTACTAGACTATATTGTAGAAACTATTAAAAAGAAAGTAGCTGTGTAAACGAGCTCAACTCGTCTTGTTTCATGAGCTCAAGCTCCCCACATCTATACAAGACTCGAGCTCGACGAGCCTATATTTTTCAGCTCGAGCTTAAGCTCAAAATCAGCAAATCCAAATTTTAATTCGTTACCTATCCATCAAATTGGAATGAATAACTATAAAATCAGTAAACCTAATTTTTCATTATAAATATCTCTAATCAAAGTTGTAAAACAGATTTTTATAACATCAATTTCAAACTCCCATTGTCAAGTTATGCAAGTAGAGAGAAAAAAATAAAATAAAATCATATTTTATATAATGTGGGATGGATGAAAAATTGAGTAGTTTGACCAATATTTATTGATTGATTATGTCAAAAAAGAAAAGAAAACAAATTGCTACATATGTGGACGTAATTAATTTCAAAACTTGATATACATTTAAAAATTTTTAAATAAATTAATACTGTTGAAACCAATGTTTTCAGAATCGGATCGGCTACGGAACCGGACGACAATTTGGGTCATGGGTTTACAGGGTTGAACCGGTTCAACCGGGTTTTTGATTTTTTAATATGCCATTCTTTTATTAATTTTAATTTAATGTTTTAGAAATATTATTTTCTTTATATTTTTAATCTCTCACTTATTGTTTTCACTTTTATCTACCCCACTTACTTTTTACTATATTTTATTGCTTATACTCTATATTTTCCATTTTTAATTATATCAAATCCGGCAATCGACCACCTCGATTCGATCACCCATGATCGTACCCAACAATACTTCGACCACACATGACTAGATCCGGCCACCCATTACTAAGTCCGTGAAGGTTCGCTCAAATCTAGCCACAAATAACCAATTCAGAAGTAATTCGAGACGTTTTGGTCGAAAACCGGGTTCCTTGATTGACTCGTCGGTTCTCGGGTTTTACCCTGTCGAACTGGATTTTGGCCATTTGACCCCCGTTTTCGATTTTTCTGGATTTAGATGTTAGACCGGACCGCTTTATTGTCGGGTCACGATCGAACCAGTCAGACCGACCGGTTCGGTCCGACTCTAACAACATTGGTCGAAAACTCGAAACTAACAAAATTCTACTCCATCTGTTCCCTATTAAATGTCGTTTTTGGCTTTGCACAAGGATTAAGAAACTCAATAAATATGTCTTGATTTTAGGTTAAATATATTATAAAGACTAAAATAACCTTGATTATTTAATGATGTGATAAGAGATATTTGATACTTATAGGTGAATTAATAAGGTTAAAAACAGGAAAAAATGCATTTAATGCACTATTGGAAATCTAAAGTGACAGATAACATAGAACAAGAAAAAAATAGACAGTTATTGTGAAACAAATGGAGTATTGATTTAGTGAAATATTAAATTATTATTAATACGTTTTCACCGATTCAATATGATAAAAAAATATTACTTAAACGAGTTTTATTAATTTATCGGTGATAAATATAGTGAAGCAGTTTTTTTCTTTTTTTTTTTTTTTTTTTTTTTCGGGATGCCAAACAAGCCCTAATTATGGAATAACACCATCGTGTGGTAAGCGATTTGTCAAAGGGGGGGAAATCCGCGTACAAACCGAGTCCCTATGTTTGACTCATTGTGGGGGTTCATCATAAAATTCCGTGCGGCTTACCACACAATATCCCACCCAATCAGACATCACCTTCCTCAGTTGTCCACTCTTCCTCGTACTATTTTAGATGGGAGCCCTAAATTGTTTAATTAGCGCTAATTCATAATATATTATTAGTTTCCATCAATTGTTTAGGCGAAGCTGAAGCTCCCCCTCTCTGCGTAATCACAACTCCAATTCCCATTAAACCTTATTAATCCCGACACAAATCCGACACATCTCAGCCCCACACACACACACACACAGACGATATGTGAAAGACGAATTAACAAGAATTTCCCTTTTTTGAATACGTTCAATTAATCTTGATTATTTTTTTTTCCTTTTTCGAGCCGATATTCTTTCCTTTTTATACCAAACGATTTATAGATGGCGTCGTCATTATTTGCTTCCGTTTACAGAAGAATTTCCGCCTTCTCTCCTACGAAAGTTGCAATCTTGATTGGTTTGTGATCTGCCCTTTTTTTTTTTTACTGTGTGGTCCTTTTGAGAGAGAAAAGTATTCGAGGAAAAAAGAAGATGAATGTGGGAAAATCCCAGGTTTGGCAACCTTGCAAGAAGAAGAGGTTTTTATAGCGTTCAGGAATATTCAAGAAATAAAACTTTTTTTTATATATAATAAAATGGATGGGATTTGTATTGGCAAATCAGGGTAGCTGAAAAAAATAAATCTGCGGATTGTTCAGAAAGGGGGTTTTGTGGTGAATCTTGGTGAATCTACACACACACACATATATATAATATAATATATACACACACACACACACACAAAAAAAAATAAAAGGAAACAGAGAGGGATTTAGGAATGGTGATGGCATCAAGATCAAGTGGTGGTGGTGGTGGTGGTGGAATTGGGAGTAGTAGCGGTGGGCGGACGCGGGTGGGGCGGTATGAATTGGGAAGAACATTAGGTGAAGGGACTTTTGCGAAAGTGAAGTTTGCTAAGAATTTGGAAACAGGTGAGAATGTGGCTATCAAGATTCTTGATAAGGACAAGGTTCTCAAGCACAAGATGATTGGCCAGGTTCGGTTTCGATTACATTTTTTTTGTTTTGAAATTTTAATTATCTTCTGTTACGTATGGTTCTTGATTTTGATGGATCGGCATATTTACTCTTTGCTTCTGAATTGAATCTGATTTTGTTGGTGTTCCAGACTTTAGAGTCAGTATATACTGAATTGTTGGTTTGACTTTTCAATTTTGTTTGCTTTTATTCCCATGCTTTTTTGTGGGGTTTGACATCCTGATGTTGGATTTACTGTTTGCTTCTGGCATCCGGTTCTGTTTATGTTTCACTTTTTAGTAAAAATCGGCTCCACTTGTGCGATTTTATGGAGTACCTCTTTCGTATCTTCCCTTTTCCCGTCTTTTTGTGGGGTTTGTAATCCCCGATGCAGCTCTATGTATTATCTAATTTGTTGGTTGACTAACGAGGTTTTGCATATAATGCAATCACTAATTGATATTTTGCTCCCGATCTTATTTGAATTATAATGAGATTGTTTCTGATCAATCAATCATTCATTCGTTGCAGTATTTGTTAGGAAATTAACCAGAGTTGAAAATATTCGTGTTTTGTTGAGATCTTGAGTTTCACATTCCAACTCTGTTGTCCCACTTGCAGATCAAGCGTGAAATCTCTACCATGAAACTAATAAGGCATCCTAACGTCATTCGAATGCACGAGGTTAGTGACAGAATACGATTTGGGCACACTGGGAAGCTTTTATTTTTACTACATGTTAAATGATTGAAAAATTATTTCTCGTTGCTAGGTTATGGCTAGCAAGACAAAGATATATATTGTTATGGAATTCATCACTGGTGGCGAACTTTTCGACAAAATTGTATGTTACGACTGTAGTCTTATTCACTCTTAAGATAATGAACTTGTGCGCAACAATAATCGATTTAATTTTTTTATATTTTTTTTTGTTGTGACCAGGCTTCTAGAGGGAGGCTGAAAGAAGATGAAGCGAGGAAATATTTTCAGCAGCTTATTAATGCTGTTGATTATTGCCATAGCAGAGGTGTTTACCACAGAGACCTTAAAGTGAGCCTGCAATTTATTTGTTTAATCCGTTTCTCTCCTAATTACCCAAACTGAATATTTTGGAGACGATGAAAAGATTCCAATATTTTTTTTCTTCATTTTCTTTGATTGTAGCCGGAGAATTTGCTGCTTGATGCCAATAGTGTTCTCAGAGTGTCTGACTTTGGATTGAGCGCTTTACCTCAACAAGTTCGGGTATTATGATTTACGTTTTACTTAAATTTACAAATTGGTGGATACGAATGCATTAATACTAATTCTTTTTTCGTAATCTTTTTATTAGGAGGATGGGTTACTTCACACAACATGTGGTACGCCAAATTATGTTGCTCCAGAGGTACGCAATCAGCTTTTGGCACAACTCTGTTCGATTTTTTGTTTAGTGACTGATTAAAAAATTCTTAATATCTCTTCTTTTGGCTATTTAATTTTGTAGGTGATCAACAATAAGGGTTATGATGGAGCCAAGGCGGATCTTTGGTCTTGTGGTGTTATTCTTTTCGTACTTATGGCTGGTTATTTGCCCTTCGAAGATTCGAATCTTATGGTATTATACAAAAAGGTAAGAAAAAAAACATCTTTTTTTTTTAATCTCAATATCTACATTACATTTTGTCATTACTTTATTGATTGCAGATTTTTAAGGCGGACTTTTCGTGCCCTCCGTGGTTTTCCTCCAGCGCAAAGAAGCTAATCAAGAGGATTTTGGATCCCAATCCATCAACGGTACCAAACGATCTTTTTGGTCAAAGAATCAATTTTTATTTTGTTTTTGGCCTCAATATTATATTCTGCAAGAACCCTTTTTCTATCCGATCATATAACAAAAGCAATGTTTTTGCCACGTGAAAACAGCGCATCACAACTAATGAGGTCCTTGAGAATGAGTGGTTCAAGAAAGGATACAAGCCACCTATTTTTGAACACGAGGAAGTTACACTGGACGATGTTAATTCTATTTTTAATGAATCGGCGGTTGGTGTTCATTCTTTTGCTTCGTAATTAGTAAATATTTGGAAATAGAATTTTAATTTTTAATTATTAGCCATTCATTTTCATAAACAGGAATCTCCAAACCTAGTTGTTGAGAGGCGGGATGAAAGGCCACCTATAGCACCAGTGACCATGAATGCCTTCGAGCTTATCTCTACCTCACAGGGTCTCAATCTGAGTTCCCTTTTCGAAAAACAAATGGTATGTGATAAATAGAATCAGAATCTCGATAATTTCTATTACACTACACGCCTAACATTCTTTTTTTAATATTTTGTAATTACTATAGGGTCTTGTGAAACGAGAAACAAGATTTACATCTAAAAGCACTGCCAACGAGATCATCTCGAAAATTGAGGAAGCTGCTGGTCCGATGGGGTTTGATGTCAAGAAAAACAACTATAAGGTGATTTACACACACCACTTACAAAAAAGTAAAAGAACGAAAGGAATTCATTTTTGTTTTAGGGACTTTTTAGACATATATTTAACTTTAACTCCTTTATCTATTTATGGTGTCTCAGATGAAACTTCATGGGGAGAAATCAGGGCGAAAGGGTCATTTAGCAATTACAACTGAAGTATGCAATCTCTTTTTTCCAAATGCACTCTGGTTTCTGGTTTTGATACATCGGTCGAGTAAATCTTGAAAATTGTCTTGTTGCAGATATTTGAAGTGGCTCCTTCGCTACACATGGTTGAGCTTCGTAAGTCTGGAGGTGATACGCTAGAATTCCACAAGGTATTTTCACCGTTTGTCCTTTATTTAATCGAAAAAGATATATATTCCGAATGTTTCGATAATTGGATTCTGTGTTCGATTTCTCCTTTTTTGGGGGTGTCTTTGTGATGCAGTTCTACAAAAACTTGTCGATTGGGTTGAAAGATATTGTGTGGAAAACGGGCGATGAAGCAAATAATGGTAATGCGTTTATTAATCTGAAATTCTATTTCGATACGCAGTTGAAGTGAAACCTTATATCATTCTGTCATTCTTTTTGCAGATTTGTCGACTTGATCGGGATTTTTCCGTCGTTGTTCGTCTGTTTTTGCTGTCGGTGTGTGTATATTGCTTGTCGAACCTGTATCTCCATAAAATAACTCTCTTGTTTTATTCAATATGCAGTTATCCCTGGATTCGAATTGCCAATGTTTTATTAACTTGAGAACATCCCAGATTGTAATAATAATAAGCAAGCTTGTTCTTGTCAACTAATTACTTTTGTGTTTTTTTTTTTTAATAACTGAACGAGTGAATAATCTGATCCAATCTTATGAAATCCATTTCCAGCCAATGAAATTAGACAAAGTTGCCAGGTGTCAGTTCCAACATGAGATAAAAAAAAAACAAAAAGGAAAGCTGAATGTTCATTGTAGGCATCATCAAACCACACTTCTTCTATCCCACTCCACCACCACCACCACCACCACCGCCGCCGCCGCCATGCTGGCAGCTACGGTGGCATGCAGCCCCTCCTCCGTCACCTTCTCTTGTTCACCAAAACCAAGTGCAGAATTAGAGCAGCAGCAGCAGAGCAGCAACAACAATCTTTTAACATGCAGACCAAAAACCCCACTCCACACAAATCCACTCTACCAAACAACCCTCCACGCAAATCTCTCATTCGAATTCAAAGAGAAAATCCTCTGCCTAGAAATCATGGGCGTCAATTCGGGCCGGGCTTTGGCCCAAAACCCATCTCTCCGCACAGTTTCTCTGCACTCGATCCACGAAATCGTCACCTTCCTCCAATCAAAAGGCATCCACCTCAAAGATCTAGGCAGAATCTTCGGCATGTGCCCCGCAATTTTAACCTCACGCATCGAATCCGACCTAGATCCGGTTTTCGATTTCCTCTCGTCGGATCTCAAAGTACCCGATCGGAATTTCAGAAAGGCGGTCAACAAATGCCCTAGGCTGCTGGTTTCCAGCGTCCGGGACCAACTGAAGCCGGCCCTCTTCTATCTCCGCAGATTAGGGTTTAGAGATGTGCACGCGCTGGCTTATCAAGATCCGATTTTGCTGGTTTCCAGCGTCGAGAAAACGCTGATTCCGAAGCTGGATTTCCTCGTCGGGTTGGGGTTTTCGAAATCCGATGCGGTGGCGATGGTTCTCAGGTGTCCGGCGCTGTTCACTTTCAGTATTGAGAATAATTTCAAGCCGAAATTTGAATATTTCAGAGAGGAAATTGAGGGGAAATTGGATGAAATTAAGGAATTCCCGCAGTATTTTAGTTTCAGCTTGGAGAACAAGATCAAACCGCGGCATATCGAGGTTGTACAGAGCGGATTGAATATTCCGCTGCCATTGATGCTCAAGACCACCGACCACGAGTTCACGGAATTATTGTTGATAAAGCAACACATTTAAATATAATAATTAATTATTATATTATTTATTATTAATCTCTTAATATAATTATAAATACCCCATTTTCTTGGCTCTCTTCTCATTTCTTTAGTCAAATCATAAATAATATAGAATTATTAATTTATTACAGTAGTTGAACACAAACAAGATCCAAAGAAAGACACTCAGACAAATATAATCACAAATATTTGGATATTTTACTCTGCTTCTTGCAAGAAAAGAAAATAAATTATAATCCTCAGAACACATCTTGGGAGATAAATGCAGACCAAGCATCCTGAAAAGAACATACAACCGTTATAAATAACCGAACATAAACTAATTATCTGCTATTTAAAATGAAGAAAAAAACGAACCTGTAGAACATAAAAGGCTTTATCAGCAACGTATTTTTGCTGTTCAGTAGCACCCCGTTGCTGGAGCTTGTCGGGGTGGAGGCATAAACGGGCTTTCTGGTACGCTTTCTTCACTTGCGAGATTTCGATTATATACGACAGTGGCACAGCCAGCCATCCACTCTCCGGCCATAGAATCTGAACGGGGGAAACAGGGGTATTCTTGTCATTTTGGCAAAATCGAATATTTAAAAGACGTTGATGATTAATTAGTTTATTTGAGGAAATTTCATCTCACTTGATGCAGAGAAGATAAAAGCAATCGGATATCGGATTCCTTGCCACTTGACCACAACCTTATCTGCTCGTCCAATATTTGCAGCTCCGTTTCTAGCTGTAAGGATTTAAAGAACAAGTTTTTATTACTTTATTATTATCTTGTAATGAAAAAAGATTCACATTAGTCACGTCATTGTTGTTTTTGCTTGCTTATCGCAGTAGGTATGACATTGCTTGAAAAGCAGCCGATTTTTCAGTTATGATTCGATAAAATATCTCGAATCAATCCACTTTCGTTTAATAACAATATAGTCTCAAATGCGATCAAAGTTGAATTTCGTTTAAATTACCGTGCATTCAAATTGCTGCGTTTCTTCTTTGGCAGCACACTTATCCCGTTGTTCATCCTATAAAATAAGAGACGTAAGTTTGAAATTAGATTGTGATAAAGACAGTTGGCAGCAAGAAATCGTATAAATGGACAATTATATTTATTACCAATGAATTATAATAACTCTCTGTTTGCCCCATAGAAACACGATGCCCGTCCATCGTTTCTGCATCGATACGAACCAATTTTTAGTAATAATTCAAGATTCGCTTTCCCGAACTCAAGAAAACTATATACAAAAAAAAAAAAAATTAATAACTCACTCAAATCTTCAGTAGAATATTGCGATTGAAACTTCTCTCTCGCCCACGCAATCGCTTCATCCACACCGTTCGATTCACACGTGCCTTCCCTATTATCAGAATTGATCTCAATTACATACGAGCTCATGACATCATCATCGTCATCATCATCTTGTTCTTCCTCCATTGGGAAACATCCTTTTTGTTCTTTTCCGGAAGATTGGCAAATCGAAGAAACGGGCGACGAAGGTGAGTTGACGAGTTCCAAGTCATCTGCAGAGAATCTGTAACTGTTGTTCGAAATGGGCTCCATACTAATCGTCTCTGGAGATGAATTCTTTCGATTAAGACCAAAAGGGTAGCTCCTCAAATTATCAGGGCAATTGTTTTCGGTGGTACCGTAAAAAGGCTGTCTGCCCGCAAATGGCGGCGTCGACATATGTTGTTGTTGTTGTCTTTGGTGTTCTTCGTGCCCCATTCCTGTTCTTTTTGATGTCCACTCTGATCTTACATTTATTGGCCTGAAAATCGATCCGAATTTATTTCAGTACATTTACTCTTTGTTCATTTGAAGTAAAAAAAATGTTAAAAATATCGAAAACCTAGCTAGCTACCTGAGTTTTGAAGCGAAGAAGGAAACATCGTAGTCGAACGGCGGCCGGAGAGGGCTGAGCTCCTCCGAGCTGAGAACAGATGAAGAGCTTGCCTTTGATCTTGATCTTGATCTCACCACTCTCTGATCGTCTTCTAATCCGAAGATATCGCTGTAAAACCCTTTGTTTTGACGTTTGTTCTGATTATTGTGATCGGTTTTTCTCGTTTGACCCGGGATCATGAACTCCGGCAAGCTCCGGCCGGACTTCCGGGTCGCCGGCGACGACTTGTCCGAGGGCCGGAAAATCTCCTCGTAGGAGAAAGTGGTGGAGGAGGAGGATGATCTTGAGAAGCCGGTGGAGAACTGGCGGGAGAGAATGGTTCGAGGGGGCCCACCGAAAACGTCGTTGAAGTCTTCGGGGTTTAAGGGGTCGTCGGAGATGGGTTTACGGCGGTGGGAGGCGGCGTCCTCTGTGGATCTCCGGGCAGCATACTCTGGCATGTGCCGTGTTTGTGGCGGCGGCGCTGTCGGCATTCCCATCCTCATTCTCCACGACTCGTCCATTTTCTTTATTTTCCGGCGAGTGGTGAGGTGGTGGAGATCGGAAGAAGGCGGAGGAGCAATGATCACTAATTCGTAATTGCAAGTATGATGGCATGCGCCAGTGTATGCGTTTATACTGCACAAATGTACTTTTTCCCCCCTCTTTTTTTTTCTTTTTCCTTTTTCTTTTATTTTGGATTATTTGATTACTCTAAATATATTATAATATATTAATATTAATATGTAGTAAATGGTAATGGACGAGAGAAACTAGATTAATTAAATATATCAGCACTTACTCAAGCAATCATCCCTACTTATCTGGAAAGCTGCTTTGTGTTGGCTACCCCACTTCACGGTTTTGGTCCTTTTGGAGACGCTATACTCCGATGAAATACATCTAATAATCTTGAACCATTAATCTACATATAATAATACAACACTCGTGTATGTGTATGCTTAATGTATAGTTATTTATATAAATGTACGATTCAAAACCACCAAGTGCAACATCTCATAGACCAGACTACCACTCCATTAAAGAATAGTTATAATTATACAAATTTTCAATATATTTAAAAAGTATTGAAGATAAATATAATATAAATATATATATATATATATATATATATATATATATATATATATATATATATATATATATATATATATATATATAAGGAAAACCAGATGAGGTAAAGATTCTTGACAATATTGGAGACAGCAAAATCGAGGGCACATGGGCAACTTGAGAGAGCTTTCCTTGTTTTAGCCACTTTCTCCTCTCTTCCCTTGTTCCTTTTTCTATCTTTTTTTTTTAACTTTTCTCTTTTGGTTAAGCAGTAGATTGAGACCCTTTGACATAAATTAACCACAATAAATAAAATTTATAAATAAAATAAATAATTAGTTTAAAAATAAAAATAAAAATGGGACATCTATCAGATGGGATAGGGGAAAACAACACGATGCTATTTCGTCTATAGCTAAATTTTGTCCCAAAATTAATGATATTCTACAGTTAATGTTATACATATAAAATGGATGCTTTTTAATATCCAAGAAGACAACATTAAGACACAAATGTGTGTGCAAGTGTATCACATTATCATGTGATTGCAGTTTCACTATTAGTGCCAGGGGCGGATCCAGGGGTTTTGGGTGGGGGCTAAAAAAAATTTGGGGTAAAATGGTATAAAATTTTAATTTTGGAGCTAAAGTGTATAAATTAATACATAAATGACCCAAAATATTAAAAAAAAAAAAAAAAAATCTGCAGGGGCGGCTCCCCCAACACATGCCTTGGGTCCGCCCCTGATTAGTGCAATACTAGATTAAATATAATAAAATAAAACATATTGTTGATAAATAAATAAATAAATAAATAAATATCCTGAAAGAAGATTTTAATTTCTTTATTTAAAAAAAAAAAAAAAAAAGAAGAAGAAGAAGAAGAAGTCCCATAAAAATTTGCAGGAGTGGGTAAAAAGGTAAAAAGGACAGGTGAGGGAAAGGATTATAGACACCTCACAAGGAGACAATGCATGCTGTGGTGTTTTATTCAAATTAACTTTTATCATATAAATTAAACCCAACCCCTCTCTCTCTCTCTCTCTCTCTCTCTACTTTTCCTTTTTATTTATTTATTTAGTTATAAATTATAATTTAACTTTGCTTGAGAAACAATGATAATCATTAATTTCTAAAAAGCAAATATATTATTCAATGAAATCTCTATTCCCCTTTTCTCCAGTTGGACCCTAATGATTTATTTCCTATCTCAATGGCCTGATTCTTGGGTGGAGCCCTGCGGTGGTGGTTGGGTGGGTGGTGGTGGTGGTTGTGGGGTGGGAGTTTATTTGTTTTATGCTATGAAGACAATGTACATTACTACAATGCAATTCAATACAAGTCTTTACTTAATATATTCAATAATAATAATCCAGAAAAAAAAAAATATTGGACCAGTCCCAGACATCTAATGTATACAGGGCCTAGCTTATGCTGTCTTGTGATAATGTAACTTACCATTAACATTAATAATAATGCATAATTCCTATTAAAAAAGAAAAAAAAAATATGCATGTAAAATTGTTTTCTGAAGTAATACTTAACCTCCCTAAACAAAAGGAAAACACACTCGTATGTCACAAGATATGATGCTACAACATACAACAACCGATTAACCGACAAGTTTATGTTCGTCGCATTAGAATACATAGTACCGTGTTTTAAGAGATTAGGGAAAGGAAAAGTTTGCACAATTCATGCATTTAGTTTCCTTGATATGGAACATCGACTTAGACAGCCTACAATCAACCTAATGTTTCTTAACGAATCCAACAAATTGACAACGATAGCCCGCCCACAGCCCACTTTTATATCATAAAATAAACATGTCATTTTTAACAAGAATCATTATTGTATTTACAGTTTTTAATATGTGATAAAAAAATTGGAGTTTAATACATTGTAAGGTTGTGTGATGTTGTATCGTGTATTCAGAATCAACTTACCTTCGAGCTCATGTTCTGCACCTCGTTCCATATTTTTTTAACCTTCCCATCGTTGTTCGGTAATAACACATCCTGCATAGAACTTGAAAATCATGCGACATCATTCGTATGCTTTTACAAGTGACTTAAAGATTCCACACGATTATACGCAACAGCAAAATTTCCGTTTATGCACAGCATACTGATAGATTCGCTTATGTTGGTGGGATTCAATAAATGCGTAACAAGAGAAGACATTCATAAAAATCCTATGTAAGAAAAAAGGCTATAAATCAACTACCTAGTATTCAAGGCACTAACTAGCATTTTAGGCAGGTGAGGATATCTAGCACATGCTTTCCACGTTAAAATCAGAAAGCCGTAAAAAATAGCAATTCAGTGTCGAGATTTACTTTTTTTTTTTTTTTTTAAGTACGATTTAGAGAAGTTCGAGTAAGGGATTGAAGCGGGATAAGTGATTCTATGAATTACCTGATGTAAATTTAAATACACTATGCAGGCAAGGTCCAAAGACAAGCGCTCGGTCCTGCATCGTCTGAAAATTATGCTTACAGTTAGAGACAGAAGCTTGTCAGCTGATAAAACAAGGTGTTAGATGACTCGGTGTAAATATTTCTACTTTTTTTTTTCATCTTTCCTTTTACCCCGTTTTTCAAGTTCAGGGATCGAATTACAGTTGAGAAAATAAATGGATTTTTAACCACCATAACTGAAGAAATTCATGCTCAGAAAATTTTGCTTTTTCAAGACTCTAATGCGTTCACAAAAGAACTCACAGATTAGGTTAACATTTCGAACATGAAATTTAAGCTCGATTTCTACGCGAGATAGCTAAATTGGTCCCAGGTGAAATCTTAAAAGTGCTCTACATTTTAAAATCGGAAATCGCCGATTGATCCCAGTAAAGCCATATCTATCTTTACGAACAGTCAACGTTAAACTTAGGAATCAAATTCCTTAACAAATACAAGATAACCGACGATTGTTTCGTTGAGGATCAGCTTATCTTACAATATATCAGCGAATAATACCTGATGCCTTCTCCAGTTGATTAAGGAATCGGTTTCGTTTGAAGTGCTTATATTGTTATTTGTCACACAAACGCAGGCTTTTTGCCCTCGGGTGGGATATGACCTCGTTCCACAAACCGCAGTATAAGCTTATCCGCCTCATCAAATTTCTGCTGCAAAATCAATTTCTTACTAACTTCCTCACACAGCTTTAAATCAGGAACCAAATTACGGTTAAACATCCTACAAGCCACTCTATACGATCCAATCGGATTCTCATTCTTCAAAAAACTTCTCATGAGAATATGGCAAGTATTCGCATCACTTCTAGAAGCAGTTCTCAGAACCTTCCCCAATAACTCATAAGCTTCATCGACATTTCCAAAACAGCAAAGCTTCTCAATAACTTGGTTATACGCCGTTTTGCAGCTTTCCCTTCGAAGCATCTTCTCAATCAGTTTCAACAAATCATCCACTTTCCCATGCTGACAGAAATGATGGATGACTGACCGATAAGTGACTTGCGTCGGAAGCAATCCACAGTGGAGCAGTTTCTTGGTCATTTCATTAGCCTCGTTTATTCTACCTTTTCTTCCCAGTGCGTCAATGACAGCTGTATACGTCACTTCATCGGGGTGTTTGTTGTTCAGATACATGTCGTCAAGAACAGACAGCGCAGCTTCCAAGTCGTCGTTTTTACAGAATCCATGAATTACTGTAGTGAAATTCACCACATTTACAGCACACCCCTTTTTCATGCACTCCTCGAGTAATTTCTTCGATTGATCTGCTCTGCCCGCTTTACAAAGAGACTGAATCAAGATGTTGATTTCGACTGGAGAAGGATAAAACCCTTTTCCGATCATTTCCCTCATTACATCACAGGCCTCTGACAACTTCCCTTCTCTACGAAACCCATGCATTACTACACTATACGTCACAGCATTCGGGGCCCACATTCCCTCACTCATGTTCATCATCTCTCTTGCTTCTGAAGATTTCCCGTTCAGACAAAGCCCATTCAACAAGGCTGTGTAAGAAACACAGTTTGGTTTACAACCGTGCTTGTACATCTGCTGCAGCAGTTTTTTAGCTCGTTCGATTTCTCCTATTCTACAAAATCCATGCAAAACAGCAGTGTACGTCACAACATCAGGGGTGCACCCCTTCAATAACATTTCATCGACAAGATCTTTAGCCCTATCGATTCTTCCTTCTTGACAAAAGCAATTCACTACAGCAGTATGCCCAACTTTGTCGACATGGAAACCTCTTTCCTCTGCTTCTCGTATAAACCCTAGCGCCTCTTCTGCATGGCCGTACTTTGATAGCATGTGGATAAGAGTGTTGTACGTAACTTGATCGGGCACCAAATTACTCTCTTTCAACATCTTATCCAGAAGCCCTCTCAGTTCGTCAATCCTTCTCTCCTTGCACAAAAAACCCATGACAGTATAGTAGCTGACTTTATCCGGAGAACAGCCTCTCAGGGGCATTTCTACGATCAACTTCATGGCATCTTCAACAAGATTCTTTTCGCAGTAGCCCTTAATCAAACAATTATACGTGACGACATTAGGTTCAATCCCTACAACCTGCATTCTCTGCACAAACCTCAATGCTTTCTCCAACTTTTCCCATTCAACCAAAACATTAACTGCGGTGTTGCATATCGAAACATCAAGCTCGATTCCTGCTTTCTGCATGAGATTCAACACCTGCATTGCTTTCCTAAAATGTCCAGCTCTACTGAAAGAAACCATTACACAGCCAAAATCTTCGGGCCAAATCTCGATCTTTCTCCGTGCCATAAGCCGAAGAATACGCTTAGCTCCTTGACATAACTTGGTCTTACCAAGAACATTAAGCATTGCATGATAAACCATTGGATCGTGCCTGTACCGCCACTGCCTGTCAGCCCAATAAAAGAATTCTAAAGCAATTCTTTCATCGGATTGAGCTCGAATTACTGCACAAACTTGAGAAGGCTTCAAACTGCGCAGCAAGTTCTTGAACTCCGATTCGAGATTCGGTGTCCATGACGCTCTGAGACCAATCAGCCTGCAAACCTCTCTAACTAAAGGGTGTCTTACTTCGTCTTCGTCCACCTCGATTCTTCTAGAAACATCACTTCTCTCTCTGTTTCTGTCGAATGAATTCAAAACCCTAAATTCATCGTCATTATCTTCATCACTGTTTTCCTCTTCTCCTTCTTCCGACTCGCCAAACTCATTGGAAATACCACGATTGCATTTTTCTCCACCCCAATTGCATGAACTATAATCTGGACTAAATATCCTAGATTTTTCAGAACCAATTTCTCCAATCCCACCAAACTCATGATTTTTACCCTCGGGATTATCTGTATCCACGTACCGCCCACGCATTTGGGGGGCCAAAGGGGGCGGCGCGGAACTACTGCTTTTCGATGACCATGATGAGAAAGAAGAACATGTATGCAACAGTGTAGTTTTACTGAATCGGCGAGACGTAGCGAAACTTTCTCGGATTCTTTTGTGAACTGACATTTTCAGTGTATCAGAAGATCAAAATTAGATTATCATAAATTGGGTACAGAATAATAGAATTAGGGTTTTGGGAAATTACATCTGAAAGAATCTGCAATTTTGAATGTCGGAAGGGTTTTGGTGAATTAGAGTTGAATTTTAAATTATATTTTCAAGAACAATCTGCTGTATTTTGTTGCAATTTGACTAACAATTTATATGAACAATTAAAATAAATTTTAATTCTTCATAATCAACTGATAAGTTAAAACAAAACAATAATCTTCAAATGCTTGAGCAAAACTGATTAAATATAAGGGTAAATTCCACTTTACCCCTAGTACTCTCAATTGCATCGA
>NW_012193430.1:259361-280707 GCF_000504015.1 Erythranthe guttata
AAAAAAAAAGAGAAAAGAAAAAGAAGAAGAAGAATAGATTAGAAGGGAGAAATAAGGACTAGTGGTTGAATTGTGTTGAAAACTCGATCCATTGCCTCAAGGCAAAAGTGTTGACGTGTGAATTTTGGAGAGTCGAGTTTATTAAAGTCCCTAGAGGTGAATTTATTGTTTCAAACGCCTAGCTTTCAAATTTTGGCGTAATCACCTCAATTCAAGAAAATTAGCCACACATTCCCATATTACCTACCTCGGACCAAAGAGCCTAACAATTGAAAGCCACAAAGTCCCAATGATCCCAATAGCTTATTGTTCAATATTAGTTGAGTAAAATAATTTGGTGAGTATCTGGAGTCAAATATATGCATGTAAGTACAAATTCTTTCTATCTTTAACTTGCAAATATTGGATACTTGAAGCAATTGTATGATTTGTGGTTTTTGGTAATAGTGAGTGACTAAGTGCCGTTGAATGTTAGGCTTGCGAATACCTAGGAATTATCATCACAATTGCAAGTTCTGAAAACGCGAAGTTGACCAATCGATCTATGTAATGAGATGTATAGTCGTGTTTTGTGTCTTTACATTGATTTTACTTGAGGACAAGCAAAAGTTCAAGTTTGGGGGTGTGTTAAGTGTATATTTATACACTTAATTGTATCTTTTAATTGGAGCTTTTGATGTGTTTTTACGATAATTGGTGCTTAATTTGGTTATTATTTGTATTTTAGGTGCAAATTGAAGAATTGGCAACTTTTGGGGTGAAAACTGCAAATTCGGAGAAAAAGTGGGCCAAAAGTGAAAAAGCAGAATTCTGGAGTATCAAGGACCGCGCGGCCGTGCGGATTTTAGGCATAAATCTCACACGGCCGTCCGGATGGTCGTGATGGCGCAGTGAAGGAATTTTAATTACACAAGGAAACCCGCCCTATTATATTTTTGCACCCTATTTAAAGGCCACAAGCACACAATTAGGATTATCTCGGATCTTTCTACCTTTTATCTTTATTTTTAGTTTTTATCTTTCATCTTTCTACACGCAATCAAGGAGCACAAGAACGAAGACGAAGACTTGACGAATCTTCATCATAGTTCTCCTCTTTTATTGTTATTTATAGTTTTATGATTTTTCGTATTTTTATTATGTTTTTCGTAACGAACATGCGTAGCTAAGTTTTTAATCTAGGATTTTGTTGGAACCCTATGTAGGGATTGCGAACCCTTTTTCTTGAGATTATGCAATTATGATTTTATGATTATTTCTTCTACTTGTTATGATTGTTAGTGCATGAACTTGATCAATTTATGTGCTTTATCTGTGATTATTGGGATTGACTCGACAGAGCTATTTTGATAATTAGACGGTAAGTAGAAGAGCCTTCGAGTAGTTTTCACCGGATGAGTGTGTCAATTGCATGTGGTGTCGTAGACATACAGATATCACCTTAGGTAGCCATTTACGAGACTTGTTAGTTAATGCTTTATTTATAATTGGTTTGCATAGACATATAGTGAATCGTTTATGAATAATAGACTCATAATACACGCGACAGCGGGTTATGAGTAAATTAGTGTCTCGGGTTAATAATCATGAATCATATATTTCATAATTGAGGGGTTTTGGGTGAGCAATTCTTGCATAGGGGGAAGATAAAATCCTAGGTCCGTTTTAATTGATATTTTCCTGTGTTATTTGCTTTCTTTATTAGTTTAGTTGTTTAATTGATTTAATTTGACAAACTTGCGTAGGCTGGATAAAAATCATAATTGTTAGAATTTGGTACTTAGGATTAGGTAATTTGCGTATTCCCTGTGGGATCGACATCCGACTCTCACGAGTCCACTTTATTACTTGTTTGCGATACGTGCACTTGCGTGTTGGTATTTAGCACCCAACAGTCGTGTATGTCAGTGGAGACAATGTAGTGAAGTTACAGAACTACCCTCAGCGTATGATGCTTGAAAATGAAGTAGATAACAATGCAGGGTACCCTTTTGTGCATGATTTTCAAGACAGATGATTGATTATTAATGCTTCTTCATATGATTACTTTGGCCTAAATTTTGCTATGTAAATGTTCTATATACACAAAAAAAAAAAACATAATAGTAAGTCCTCAGATTTGGCTTAATTTATTACTTATAACAAATGAAATCGTTTTTTTTTTTTTCTTTTTAAATATATTTTTCGACTACTTTGTATTGCAAATCAACTTTCGGTCCCAGTATTTCAAGAACTTCTTTTATAATCAAAATAGGGTAAATTACAAACACCCACCTGAGGTATGGTCAAATTACAAAAAAACCCCTCTTGTTTGGATAATTACATCTACCCCCCTCAACTATGATTTTTTCTTACCTTTATGGTGCCAAATTCAACATAGTCATTTAGATTCCGTGAAATGTGCTCTAGTTTGTACTCTTTGTGTAAAAAATACAGTTTCCGATGCACCACAAACTGATATATACAAGCTAAAAATCACATATTATGGTCATCTTGCTTCATAATGTAGAGTTTGAATGGGATAAAACGGGTACAAAAGTGATAATATTCCATATAATCTCGAAGATTCCACTAAATTTGATGAGTTGAGGGAGGTGGTTGTAATTATCCAAACAAGAGGGGTGTTTTTGTAATTTGGTCATACCTCAGGGGGGTGTTTGTAATTTAACCCAATCAAAATATTTGCTTTCATGATGAATATCTCTTTGCGATGTGTGATTTTGTTTCGAATTTCTTAGAAATTTTAATTCAATTTGTTAAATTGGGGAACACGTGGACTTGGTTCATTGGGCTTTATATACCCAGATTCAGTGGTCCATCATAAAACAAATGTAGTGAAGTTTAAAATTGGCCTTGCTATTTTGGGCCCAAATTGTTTTTATCATCCAATAAATAAATAAAATGCCAAGAAAAAAAAGAAAAAAAAAAAAGAAAAAAGGGCACGTGACATAAGTGAGATTTTTGAACTGAAATCCCCCCACAAATATTTATAATATTTTCTTGAATTTATAATTGGTGTTGTCGTTTTGTCCCTGTAATAATAAAAAGTTTGAAAAGTATGGTAGAAAAAGTTGGAAATTTGAAGTACTAATAAAAGAAAGCAGAGAGAAAACCATACCACCTCAGTCAAAACATGTGAACCTAACATTCATCATTTTCTATTTTTTATTACAATATAATAATATTACTTTTATTTATTATTTTTTGTATTTTTCTTTTGTCATAATTTGTTTTTTAAAAGTTTCGAAATTTTCAGGTTTCTGCACAATACAGCAGTTACTTCCAATCCACATCAAACGCATAGTGAACTACTGTAGATTTTGCTGCTGCCCTCTGTTCTTTACTACATAAGGTCCCCTTCTTTTTTTTTTTAATTGTAAATCATAAACAATTTAAATAAATAAATTAAAAAAGGACTCTTAACTAAGGCCAAAATTAATCATAAGATATATTTAAGAAGAAAATAAAAACTTATATAATTTGATTTTTTTTTTTTTGTTTCTTATAATGTGGAAGCATTGGTCAAAATGCACATTAATTTGACTATAAAAATCAATATCACTATCATAATAATAAATAAGTAAGGAAAATGAAGTATGGTCAAACATTATAAATTTGACTTTTTGAGAGAAGAATGGGCGACCCGACCCGACCCATAAGTGGGAACACTCCATGTGAACATACTCCCAAATTCACCCCCATGCACTAATCATTTAAATATGGCCTACCCTTAGAAAGAATGTTTTGGACTTATCCTTCGTGCCCTTATTATTCTTTCCAATTTATTTAATTATTTAATTTAATTGCTCCTTAAACAAATTTAATCTAATTTTAAATAAAATATGGTGGGGGTAGGGGTGAAAATGGGAAAGAGATTAACCTAGGACTTTGAGCCTAAATAGGGGAATATAATAATTTTTTTTTTTTTTTTTGAGAAAATTCAAGTCAATTACAAGGGAAAGTAGGGGAGGGGGGACTCGAACCCTAGACCGTTACCCTATTGGTAAAGGCTAGGTACCAACTCTCCTAATGAGGGTTGGTGGGGAATATAATAATTAAGTGAGTGGATATGGTTATTAATTTGTGGGATTAAGTGACAGTCAAGAAGCATAATCTAGGGTTTTGTGCATCATTAATAGAAAATATAAATGATGCTTAATGGACTAGTACATACAATGAACTATGATAGTATTTGTTTTAATACAATTCATAATCATAATTAAGAATAATGGGAGAAAATATAGTATTAAAAAAAAAAAAAAGAGAGGATAAATTATTGAAAGTCACGTGACTATGCACGTGCGGGTCGTCATCAAATGTGTCTTATTGCAACAGGGGAATTCTTGTATTGGGTTGTGTGATCACATGGGCTTAACTTTATGTTTAATGAAAAATCATGGGGCATAAAAAGTATAAATTGCAGCTAATTAACACCCAAACAATAGGATTACTTTCCACTCAATCATCATCACTGCTAATTAAATAAATGATTAATTATAATTTTCTTGGATTTCGGATTGCCTTATATTTATTTTATTTTGTTTCTAATTTTTCTTTAGCTTTTCAATATTTTGTAATTAAAAAAAATTATAATAATGTACATAGTTTTCTTGTATGTAAATTTAAGAATTTCAAATTTGGTGTTTTATTTATATATAGTATAAAAAAAAGATAATCATCATATAAATAAATTTAAACCACTTTCTAAACCTTTTTTTTAAGTTACAAAAGCAACAAATGGAGAGAGAGGAGAGGTATTGACCAATTACAACAGTAGTGGACTCCTCGAACACCGCGCCATGCACCTCAAAATCATACCAACTGCTATTTATATTTATATTAAATTTTTTTTTATGGGTATAAAATATACACTTTTGTTATATTTACATTCTTTTAATGTAATAATTAAATATCTAATACTAATAGAATTAATTTACTTTTCATTAAAAAAAAATAATTTTATTAATTAGGGGGGGGGGGGGTAAGGGTAAGGTGGCCTGTATTACCAATGGGGAGAAGCACATTATAGAATTCAGTAATCCAAATTTCCTGAATTTCCTGTCACACACACTTCATTCATTCACTCACATAATTGAGGGGCATTTATGGAAGGTGCACATTTATTATTTACTACCCAATCTTTGACTGATTTCTTTATTACTATCATATTTTACTTTTATTTTCAGAGAATAGTAAATTAATTTGTGAATAACTACTGCTAAAATCCACCTGCTATATTTATTTATTGTTAAATTAAACATTGAGTCCAAGTAAAATAAGAGTGATTAATGAGGGGCATAATTGTCTAAAGAGACAGAAATGTATTGTGGCAACAAATTCAGGTCTGGCAAAGCAATTAAATCAAATTGTACTATAGTATAATACACAGCAATGCATTATTACTTACTTCTGAAATAAGTAAAAAAGAATCAGAAATCCCAACTGCTACAACACATTTATCGAAAAATCTTTCTCAGTTCTGTGACTCTATAAGCAATCATTTACCCTTTTCTTCCTTTTTTTGTACATTATATTTAGCCTCTCTTTTTCTTTTTTCTTTTTCAATTTTTTTTAAAATACTTATGCCATTTTTTAATTTGTGAAATTAAAAAAAAAATTGTGAAAAGTAATCTGCCTTGGAAAATAAATTTCTAT
Source organism: Erythranthe guttata (assembly GCF_000504015.1). The sequence goes on from NW_012193430.1 coordinate 265,017, forward strand.
TTAATTGTAATAATACTTGTCACTACAGCTTGCTTAGTTGTGATAATAATTGTCAAAGACAATACTCTAAAGTCTAAACTCTAAACCGACCCATTAATTACATGTCACAAAATCCTTGAATTTTCTCTTTTGATTGAATTGAATTGAATTGAATGTGATGGAAATTCAATTTGGGGAAATTAATTTAGAGAACAGGCTTAATTCGAAGATGTACATTTGCAACTTCATTTATTGTTATTTATTGTCCACAGAGTACAATATAGTTCAAAATTACTCCATAGATTTTCTATCATTACTTGTATCTTTTACATTTTATGTTTAATGGGCATTTTTTTAAAATAAAAATATAGTAATCGGATACAATTTCAATAACCCACTACCAATTAAATTATTAATAAAAAAGGGGGAGAAAAAAAAAAGAAAAAAGAAGAAAAGAGAGTATTTAAAACATGGTTGGTAGGGACTTGATTGACCAAACAAAAATTTGTTTAGCCCAAAAAAGGGAAAAATGAAAATGAAATGAATCACTGAGTCAACAAATCGGTAGAAAATCGCCAATTTATATTACATTTACACACACACACACACACATACTCTCTCTCAGATATATACATACAGTATTAGATTAGCGGAACTGTGTCCTCAAAAGAGCTTTGGCTTCTTCTCTGGCTAGCTCCCTTTCTCTCTCTAGACTTCTGTTCAACATTTTGTTTGTGCGTGTCTCTCTGTGTGTGAGGGAGAACTTAGAGAGAGAATTTAGAGAGAGAGAGGATCTTATGGAGTACGAAAGGATACACAAAGTTCAGGTAATGTGATTTAAATTTATCACAGCATTTTTTTTTGTTACTTTTTCTCACACACACAATTACACAAATACATGCATTTGTCTTTTCACTTTCTCAGAGATGTTGTTCTATCTCGATTTATGCGTCTCTGAAAATGAATTATTGAAATATTTTTGTTCTCTGATCTGACCATTCTGATTTCTTTGGTTAGGTGTGCTTGATTTTCTCAATTTGTTATATAATTTTTTTTTTTTTTTGTTATTGGATGAATGCAGACTGGTATGATATCTCCGAGTAAGTTGAGGATGAAGCTTATAGGTCACAATCAGAAGAAAAAAGATGGATCAAACTGTAATTCTTCTAGAACATCTCCTTCTAGGATGGACGATTCAGATTTTGTCAACAACAGCTTGTTGTCTTCCCCAAATGGAGATTTCTGCGATGAAGGTGTGATGTTTTTGCCCTAATTCACTGTTTCTGTTATTTATTGTGAGTGATGATTATTTGATTAGGGCTAATTAGTAAACCCAAACCCCCCCTCCTTTTTGCTTTCTTACTGTAACTAGGGCTAAATTGCTTCTCGGATTAGGAATTGGGGATTCTTAAAAATTCATCTGTTTCTTCTTTTCAGCAGCTTCGAATACAGAAGCTCCACCGGTTAAATCCGACAGTGCTACATCAGAGTTAAGCCAAGTTGATTCAAATTCATTACAGTCGAAGGAAAGCTTAGCAAAGGATAACGGTGAAAATGGCCGTTTTAGAATGCAGCTAGTTTCGAAGGGCGAAAGCGGCAATTCCAGTTCGGTGCACCCTGTTAGATCATCCGAAGACGAAAACCTCGATTACGACAGCACGTCGAGCTTCGAGTTCCATAAAGGGGAGAGATCACTTCACCATTCTCTTACTAGATCCTTCTCGAGACCAATGTCATCCAAGTGGAACGATGCAGAGAAGTGGATCATGAATAAGCAAAATAATGCTCCTCAATCCAATGTTTCGAAAAAGACCAATCTAGCTAACCAAGCCAGTCGCCCGCCAGCCGTCACGAATGCGGTGAGAGTTGCCCCAGAATCTACTACAACTTTGGTGAAAAGGGTCGATTTTTGTCAGCCTAATTCGCAGACAGGATTATCCAAGTTTGCTTTAATTGATTTATGCCCCGAAAGTAAGGATTTGGCTGAGGTTGACGACGAAGACTTGTCTTGCACAAAGAGCGTGACCGAAGAAACAACAGGTGATTGATTGTTTAATGCTTTGATTATACATATCCTAAATTTGCTCTGTTTTCAAGAAGGAACTTAAATAATTTTAACATCCTTAAAAAAAAAGCAGGAGTTGCTGCAATAAGATCAGTTTCAATGAGGGACATGGGAACAGAAATGACTCCAATTCCAAGCCAAGAGCCTTCTAGAAGTGTGACACCTGTAAGTGCAACAACCCCAATTAGAAGCCCAACTTCTTCGATACCTTCGACCCCTCGAAGGGGGGAGCCGGCCCCCACACCGACAGAATATTCCAACGCCGCGCCAGCTCAGCAACACACAACAGGCGAAGCTGGGAAAAGGGATCTGTCGGAGCAAGAAATGAAGCTTAAAACAAGAAGGGAGATTGTGGCACTCGGTGTGCAGCTTGGTAAGATGAGTATTGCAGCTTGGGCGAGTAAAGACGAAAAGGAAAAGGGTATTTCTGGAAGTGAAGCCGTTGATAGAGACGAACTCGAGCAGATTGAGTATGATAAACGCGCGGCTGCGTGGGAAGAAGCTGAGAAATCGAAACATGCTGCCAGGTTTTGATTTGATATCCTATATAAGCTGATGCCCTGTTTTATTATTATAAAGTATATAAACTGAATCGAATACTCTTTGCCAGGTTTAAACGAGAAGAAATAAGAATTCAAGCTTGGGAGAGTCAGCAGAAAGCAAGGCTTGAAGCTGAAATGAGGAAAATAGAGGTATTAATCTCATTCATCTCGTTTTTGAGTTTGAGCTTTTTGCATAATGATTTTAACGTAGTCTAGCTTTTCACAGGCACAAATAGAGCAAATGAGAGCGCATGCGCAAGCGAAGATGGTGAAGAAGATAGCAATGGCAAGACAAAAATCAGAGGAAAAAAGAGCAGAGGCTGAAGCTAGTAAAAACAGGCAGGCTGAGAAAACAGCAGCACAAGCCGAGTACATTCGACAAACGGGCCGAATTCCTTCCTCTCCATTTATCTGCTGTGGTTGGTCATAACTTAATATCGAAACCTCAATTAAAAGCCAGTTATGATTCTCAGCAGGATATGCAAATTATTAAGGTGGTACGCTACCATTTGGAATATAGATTTAGCTTAATCCGTGTTAAATTGTTGCTGTTAGAGTATCGATTTATATGTCTTTGTAACTATCGACAATCAAATGTTTTGCCGGGACTAGAATTAGTGAAGTTATACACATGCCTTCATTTACACCTTGTAAAGTTAGGTGTTGTGCCTGCTAAAAAAATGTGTTCAATGATGATATCAAACTTTCTTGTTGCTCTCATGTATTTTATACTTCAGACAACCTCCATTAATAGATGATTAGTAAAGACCTTAAATAATGTTTCATACTATAATGTTTTTTTTTCTTTTAATTTTTAGTCATTTTATTTTTATAAATAAATTAATTGACATGAATAATAAAGACCTCAATTTCGACAAAACCATGAAAATATATAACTATCTATTTCAAAGATAGTACCTTAGTATAGGCAATATTCTGGAATTAAGACATAAAAACAGAGGATTATCATAATTATAGAACATACTTATATATATGGGCGGTTTTAGGTTAGAAACAGAATTTTCTTGCCTAACACTTACCAGAGCTGGAAAATGATGGTTATAATATTGTACAAACGACCCCGACTTATAAACCTGTACAGGAATAAAGAAAATTGATCCGTATTTTTAAATATTATAATAAATTCGACTTAACATTAGATGATACATGTCGTTTCATTTTTTACGTTTCGATTTCAAATGTGATTTTGACCTTTTTTAGTCCTAATTTGGCAAAAGTCGAAACACGTCAACTGACTTTAACGAAGGTTCTATTGGAAGGATTTGCGTTCCCCGCGCTATTATCCGAAGACAGCAGAAAACCCGACTCGTCAATGCAGCCGCTCGAAGTAATAACTATGCATGTAGCTAGACGAGGCAAATGCCATGCTTGCATTATCGATTTCGTTACTGTTCTGCATTAGAAGAGGGATGAGGAAGTGTCTATATTAACTTCGAATAGGAAGTGGTTTTGAGGGTCAGTACTTTCTTGTTCTATAAGGGCACTCCCTGCCAGGAAATGGAGGCAAAGAAATTGAGTCGTGGGGTATGTTAGCCTGTGGTGACATTCCACCGGAGAGGAGTGGATCGAGAGCAACCCTCTTTGTGGGCCAGCCACTTTCTTGGCTGACTGAGCCCAATAAACTGTGCAGGGGCGAATTCATATTGCCCGCAACAGGTTTGATGTTTGGAGACAGTTGAGAATCGAAAGCATGTTGAATCAGGGTAGACGAGACGACAGTTCATATTGCTGATGGATTTGTAAAACGTTGTTATTAAACGAGTTTTGGTGGAGCATTTGTTGGTGAAGAAGGCTAGTGGCATGTGATTGTTGTTGTGGTGGTGGTGGTGGTGGTGGTGCCGCCTGAGGCTGGTGGCGGCTTAATGGAAGACTTTGAAGAAACTGAGGCTGATTCATCATATGCTGGTGCTGCATAATCGATGAAAGCATCTGTTAGGTGGGGTCCACCATAGCTTGGTAAACATCGTTGTTTTTTTTGCATGGCGGCGAACGGTGGTTGCTGCTGCTACTGCTGCATCCAGGGTGGTGGGACCCCCATTCCTTGTCCGAGAGATTGCATTCCTCCACCTCCACCCGAAATCATCTCCTAATACAGAGGTGCCCTCCTCCTCGGCGGGGGTGTGTGTACACCATGTTGGATAGGCTTTTCCCTGTAACAATGGCAGTAACAAATGGTCTGAAGAAATTGGAGCAACGATCAGTTCTTCTGATATCTCTTGATTCGTAATCTCGGACAATGCTGGGAATCGACAGAAAGTACAAAATGTGTAAAATGTTCGGGGTTTAGATTTCATGCCCGTGATTAAAAACTAGACTAGGAACTTAATCAAGCATATGAATGATAACGAGTCGAACATCAGTCTGTAGTCCCTATTATTGCACAATCCTATGAAGAATATTGTTCAATACAAAGATTACATAACTATAAATCACAAAAAAGAAAACGAACCAAAAAATGCCATAAATTAATAGTATGAACTTCCTAGGTTTATTACTTGCTACCCCCTTCCCCCATTTTCGTCCATAATCAAGCACAGAATCAAATTCTATATTAACCCAACCCCCAAAATTTAGCACAATTTCACAAACAGTATGTAAACTATGTATAGCTGAGAGTGCTATATATATATATATATATATATATATATATATATATATAGCTGATCTAGTGAGAGCCGCGGTTGATCATTTGCATGTACTGGTTAAGCGATTCCTGCCGCTGAAGCCTCATATCCTCGTTGAATTTCTTTATGAACGCTTCCACTCGCCGGTTCAACTCGTCCTGCCCCAGCGACGCTTCCCTCCTCAGTTTCCCCGATCCGCCGCCGTCGCTGCTACCCGGAGATGACGTGTTGGTCCGGTCGTTGAAGGTCTCTGCTTTAGTCATCGTCTTCTCCGGCTGGCGGCGGTGGTGGTGGTGGTGGTGGCCGTCGCGCTCCCACGTGTCGGATTTTCTCAGGTGCCTGGTTATCGGGACTGCACGCCCCTCCGTTATTGTCTTCCACGTGCTCTCCAGCGTGTCTTGCTTCTTCGGTTTCGAAACCCCAAGCACCGTTCTGCCACCTGGACGAATTAATTACGTATTATTTTAATTAATAATTAAATAATCGCACGCTGTTCTAATTTTATCCAACACCGAATAACAAAGATAAGATGGCAAAGTTAAGATATTTTGCTACTCGACCGTCTAGTAAGGGTATTTTAGGTATTTAATATATTTGGGCCTAGTGGAGCAGTGGCCCTGACATACCCCACTTTCTGTCAATGTTACTGGAAAGGTGATCACCTACTTGACGGTCCACCAAAAGGTACCTACTTAGGCCAATTACTTTAAACTTAAGAAAAATGCCTCGATCTGTGGGGTTCATTTAATTCCCTGGACCGGCACACACCGAATCACGCCCATCTAACACTCTAACGGTAACATTTTTTGCCAGCTACGGCGAAACCGAATCCCCACTCGCCGGTGGATTTAAAAAAATTATCTCATTAATTAATTTAAAAAGGAAAAAAGGAACAGTTATTTATACCTTCTGGACTGGTTTTCACATTCCTCCGGTGACCGAACCTCGCCGAAACCGGCGGCTTCACGGAAGGGGATTTTTCCGTTGCACCTTTGTTCTCGGCGGTCAATTTAGACTTGGCAGTAACATACTCGTTCTCCTTATTGCTCGTCGCCTCCTCGGCGCTAACAATGAACGGCGCCTGCTCGTATAATTTTGTGCTCCCCGCAATTGCATCCACGCGCTCGTACGCATCGAACCCCAATCCTTTCTCCGCATTCAGTACTCCGTAACCGACGCTGGAATCGTCCAAAACGACGCCGTTGTTGTACTTGTATTCCGGTTGAGTGGTTTTAACAGCCAGCGCCGCCGCGACCGGCTGCGGCGGCGCGAAACCCATGGTGACCAGCGCAGGCGTCAGCGAGTCTGGCGACGGCGACACGTCATCCTTCTTCGACTGGAGTTTGGAGGAAACGACGATGGTGATGACGATGCAGTTGATGACGAGGTACAGATACGGAGGCCTGAGCCACGAAACGACGCCGTTGTAGATCGAAGGTACATAAGCATGGAAATCTGTGATTGCCAGCATAATTGCAGCTGATAGAACGCTGGTGGATAGAAGCACAACCTTGAACAAAGACATGGTGTTAGCTGTTGTTCGAGATATCATCGGCGATTTTATATTTCCTCCGGTAAATTACTCGTCGGAGAATTTTACTTTCCGGCGGTTATTGGTGGAGAGAGAAAAAGATAATTTAGAGAGAGAAAGAGAGGAGTGTGGTGTGTGTCTGGTAATGAAGAGACGGTGTGGAAAGTGGGGAGCCGCGTTTATAAAGGTAGGGGGAAAATGGAATTTGATAATAGATTCGTGGGCATAATTGTAATTAAGGGGAGTAAATTTTCTCGCTGGCATAGCTTAATTCCTGTGGAGACACGTGGAATGTACACGTCAGATGCCTACGTCTATTTTGGCCCGTCATCTCTATCTAAATCACAAATTTGGAAAATTATTTGTCCAAAAATTCTATTGTAGTGCACTCCTAATATTATTTGGAGTTTGGACTAATTTAATGTATAGTGATTTTTAGATTTTGAATTGCCTATCAAAATAAATAAATAAAAAATAATACTTTTAGATTTTGAATATAAATTAATATATTTTAATATGGGTTAAAATTAAATGCACCAAACTGAACTAGGAGCGAAAATGAGACGAAACGTAAAAAATTTAGCCGTTACGAATTCTTTTGATTTTTTTCCGGAAGCAAAAAGCGAAAAACGGCTTTCGATTTCGAAAATCTCAGGATTTAAAAATATATCTCGAATTCAAAACACGTTGATTTTTTTGAAATTCCGTAATACACAACGGATATTACATATTTATAATTTCCGTTGCGTTATGGATATTTATTTTTCAGATTTCTTTATCTAATGGGATTTAAATAAATGTGACAACTGACAAGTAGTCATAAAGTGTCTAAACTTAATTAAATTAACAAGGAATATAGAAATTTGCCAATTATATTAAATTAAACAAATTAATTTTCTAAATAACACGTCAATAACATATGATTGATATACTCTTTTCATGTTCTCGTGGAGTTTAATAAGCAAAGCGCAGTTAATTAGTGGCAGCCTCCCAATCTATTATCAATCAGGTCACCGATTAGTTTAATTAATGCTAATAATTAATTAATTTGGATAATGAGGCGCTTTTTCAACGGTTATATATACTACACTACATCGTACATACATAAATATTCCGACCGTTGCATCCGGGCGCGGTTTTTGGACCCGCAACTTGCTAATGGGTCAGCACGTGACAAACAGGTCGATGCTTATGTTTCCACTCACTCGCCACCGACCCTACATTATAAATAAATTCATTAATTATTGCTTATATTGCTACTCTATTTCTTTCAATATTTATGGCCGAAAATAAATTAGAAAGATACAGTTATTGTATTTTTATCAAACAACACGACATATGGATAATATTGAATCTTCATTCTTAATGTTCTTTGCAACAATGTTCGAAAATCAAGATTTACATTCGAAACATGAAACGATACTCCTATAACGTAACAAACAGCGTCAAAACTATTATACGAGAGTGTAGATTTTACCCAGTATAACCTATATGGTTGGTTGCATGCTCCTTCGTTACCGGAAAAAAAAAAAAAAAAAAAAAAAAAAAAAGTGCCACGTTTGGTTAAAATAGGCTTCAACTTTTGAGGACAGAAAACAATTGAAAGTCGTGATAGTGATTGTGGCGAGTGTAGTTGATTGGAGAGTGTTGAACAGAAAGGCTGCTTTGTTTGGTTTGAATATTGAATCACCAAACTTTGTGGGCTGCATAAGATCAAAATCACAACCATACAGAAAGATTACGAAACATACCGACGAATTCAAATATTAAGTCCAATTATATTCGGCACCGTCCACAGCTCATCTACTAACACGACTTTTACAATTTACAAATCCTATCATCTCTTCAAAACCAAACATATAATTCCAAGGAAAAAATCCAACTTTATTATATGTTGGCTTCTTTATTTCTCTTACCAGACGATTTTTCACTTAAAAAAAATAATCTAGTTTCCCATAAGATAAGATATACAAGGAGTAAACAAGATTGAAATAAGCACCCACAATGTAAACTATCTGCATTTGTATTAAAAAAAAAAAAGAAAAAGAAAAAAGAACCCAATTATCGTACATATGAATCGAGTTTCTTGCTCTGTAACATCAAATTCATCGAAACGAGCAAGGAGTCGAGAAATAAGTGCTTACAAAGAATATTTCATTCTAAACCAATTTATTATTCCAATACACCTACAAACGTAACGCGCACACTGCTCCTCAGCAAATAGTATAGGAGGTAAGAACTCACCTGTGGCTAATTTTTCTGTGAATGACTTGTTTCCCTATAACAGAACATGAGTATATGTATATACACTCACTCATTCAGTGTTTTGTGAAGTAGCCTTGCATCAACGAGGAAAAATCATATTCTTTTCCTGATTGTAGAGAACTGGATGAAACAGACGATGCAGATTGTTTGGCAGGTCCAGGTTGTATACTTCCATTTATAGACGTATTGTTAGCTCCCCCTGCGTATGTGCTGGAACACAATTACAAAACGATTATACATCTTAGTAAAACTTTCAGCAATACACAGAAATAACACGACTAATAACTCCCTAACTACAACTTGTATTAATAATGCTTAAAAGATGAACCAATGTGTTTGCACTTGATAGACAACCCCAACGATGGGCAAGCGACAACAGAAATCATGACGGGCATCTCCGTATTCATAAATTTCAAATTTCATTTTCCAAAACAGTTAACAAATTGTGCTAATAAGTTGATTTTTATATCATAGAAGAATGAGATACGTATTAAATAAAAGCCTTCAGCATTGAAAAGTCAAATTTTCAGGTGGTCCTGCAAACTGATCCGGAAGGGTGTGGTCAGTGGAACTTCTGCTTAATAAAAAAAACATCTATTTCCTTTTCCAAAATAAATCCTCTAGCATGAAAAAGTCAAAATTGCACTTCGTTTTGTTAATTAAGAGGCTCCAGACCACTAGTCATATATGGAGTAAAGTTAAAAAAAAATAAAAAAAAATGAGCCTTTCAAGTATGATCTGTTTCTCTTCTATATACCATGGTGGAGTTGAGTAAGAAAATGAACCTTTCAAGTATGATCTGTTTTTGTTCTATATACCACGGAGAATTGAACATTTAAACAGCACCACAGAGGCGTATGCAAGATAAAGAATGTCTTGTAATTCTAGTTTACTCTCTCTATAGTACGATGCTAGTAAAGCCTACGACAAAATTGGGTTGCATACAGGCTGCAGTTCATTCTAATGACAATTGGTATCCAATAATTGAAAAAGGAAATGACATCCTAAATGTCATCTCTGTATTCCTTAAAAAAAAATAGACAAATAAGCATGCTACTGAAAAATGAATCGTTAAATATCCATCAGAGAGAATCAAGAAACGTTTTTCTCAAAGTTATCTTAAGCCGACATTAAAAAAGTGGGGCCGAAGATAGAACTTTTTCTCTCTTGATTAAAAGAAAAGATAAAATACATCTTGCGGGGTAACACTAAAGACACCACTACGTATTCATGCAATGCCAAGCAATCGTACTAAACACTTGGACAGTAAGAAGTTTGATATAGTCATATGCTTTTTATCAAAACTGGTATTCATTCACATACCTCGACATTTGAAGAGCAAAAGAATTTGCAGCTGGTTGAGTTGCCCCCATGTTCCCCATCTGTCTCAGGAGCAGAAAAAATAAACTTTTAAAGCAGACTAATAGTTTCGTATTGTCAATGACGGAGCATCAAATATCTCTATATTACCTGCATGCCAGGGAACTGGTAGCCAACATTTGGCCAACTTTGGTTCGGCAAGTTGGTTCCATTTAACCCTGGTTGTGCGTTTGCAGGAACTTTAGGAGCCCCACTAGAAGCATTGGCTGCAGCAGCCATTAGAATAGACTGCTGTTGTGCTAGCATAGCAAGTTGTTGTTGGTGAACAGAAAATGGTGAAACCATGTTGGTCTGCATTATGGATAAACACGGGATTGATGGGTTATATTACAAGACTGCTAATATCAGCAATAATAGCATAATTACAACGATAATCTTAATAGTATTATTTTACTGATACTTCCATAAACTTTTAAGTATTAACTGTCAACACTTCTCTTTTAGGGAACGGGTGGAATGAATAAATTTAAGTGGCAGAAAGGTTGTTGATGTTACTCGTTCTCAATGCATACCTTTTCAAAGAGAGACATGATATCATTTTTCACATCTGTTTGAGGTTTCCCTGACATTGAACTAGGTGTAATTGACGGTAAATCCTTAAACAGATCTTCAATTCCAGAAGCAGAGGTGCTCTTATTATCATCAACTTTAGCTGGGCTAGGCTTTTCTGCTGTTGATGACAATGCATCAGCAGCTGCAAATTGTCAAAAGTTACTTCCAGATAAATTAAGAATTCTTGATGTCTCAAGCTCAAAAGAGAGAATAAAAGGAAAGGAAAATTAACATAAGAAAAACTAGTATTGAAAATAAAGAAGAGCAATGTGGCCATACACCGAAATCCTGCCCATGTATTGTCTTCCCCAGATGCTCCAGCACCATTATCAACAGAACCATCCATAGAAAGCATATTGAAAAGATCAGTAGCATAATCAACTTTGGGGGGTGACACAGTGTCTGCAGCCATCTTCGAAGATTCAATGGGCGCAGCTGGTTGTGTTTTTTGAATCACTTCTTTAGTTGCCAGAGCTGGAACAGCCTGCTTTTTAAAAGACATGTAAGGGGCACAATTCAACTTTCACCATTTCTGGAGTAACAAAAATATATGACAAATAAATAATCGAAGCTTTCACCATACAAAACATTCACAACTGACATAAAATAGACCCGTTGAGAAATACACTATTGCAATTCATCAACATAATAAAATGAAAGAATCACGTCAACCTGGCCAATAATGAAAAACTCAAAAGACTACTATTAGTTTTCAAGAAAATTTGTACATGCTCATGCCATAATTTCAAGTTCTAACCTCAATCTTTTTGCAATACTGCATCCATCAACAAATTCCATCTTAAACAAAACATATATAGAAAATCTGATATTTTTTACAATTAGCAGTGGCTGCATGAACTATATCTTCGTTACCAGCATCATGCAGATGCAAACGAGAGAGCCGAATGATCACAATGACACATTAGAGAAACAAAAGAAAAAGAAAAAAAAAAAAAACACGAAAGCAAGGCAGCAAGTCTGCATACTTGTTCTGGTACTTTAGGGTGAACAGGAATACTAATTCTGGCAGCAGGAATATGTTCTTTCGTACTAGGTGCCGTAACACTTCTCCTCTCATCAAAAGCGTTCCTGGAATTGCGAACTTGTCCATGACCACTTCTATCATTTGGTCTTTGCAACTGGACAGGAGCTTTTTCTTCTATTCTCCTTGCAGGCAACTCGGTCTTACCATCCTTCGATATCCATCTCTTCTCATCATACCTTCACAGAATATAGATAAGACATATATCCATTTAAATGTAGGTTGCATGACAGAAGCCATAAGAATAAGAGGCTCATACTTTGCACGAATGAAATTCTCAATCCCAACTCTATCATAATTTGGCGGAAGCTCTGCCTCCCAGTAACTGTTTGCCTTCTCGTTTCCCATGGCTATGACCACAAAATGGAAGTTATAAGGGAATTTTGAATATCAAATATCAATCCAAAAGATCGAGAATTAATCCAATAAATAATAATGATCATAATAATCTTACATTGAATAAATGTAACCTGTTCAGGAAGCCATGTGTCAAGTGTAGCGGATCTGACCTGCAAAAGAATAAAACATATAAGCCATGAAACCAGAATAACCAATCAATTCTTACTAACTTCTATAAAAGAAAGAAGGTAAAGCACTATTAACAAGAAATATTAGAAATGACAGCTAATTAGTGTACAAAGTTTTTGGAATTTGCAGCAAAAAATATCACATTGAATAGAAATTGGGAAGTCCAAGCCATAGTATCAGAATAGGTTTGCACAACTCAGTTACAAAAGATTCAAGTATCTTAATACAGCTTCAAATAACATTTACACAGCATCGAACTCCAGTACCGGAAATCAACCAGTTTTGATGTGAATACGTACACCTATATCGTCGACAACTTGTATGCATTAGCCAAATAGAAAAATATAGTGTCGAAGATGTCACCTTTGTGATGTGCACTCCAAGACTTCTGTGAATCCCAGAGCATTGCATGCAGATAAATATGCCTAAGTTTACACTGGCCCATCGAGGACCCCTGAATTTAAAAACAAAACAGAAAAACACAAGCTGGTAAAGGTCAATGGAGGATTTTTATCTGAACTAGATCAATGAAAGAAATCCTCAAGCTAGTGCAGAAAAAAATAAAATGATTAGAGTACACACTTGGTTTTGCAATCAGCACATTCCCTGTTCTCTGGACGTTTAAGAAGCTCTTCCAAGATCTGAAGACACAGAAATCATTACTCTCAAGTCTCAACTCATGTTAAGAGCATGAAGGGATGATGCAACTAAACCAAGAAACTATTGCTTTTGGGGTAAAGAACACCAAATTGAAACACAAACTGTAAAGAACAAAGTAACCTAAGCACAAGCGGGAAAACAAAGAGGACTGATAAGCTGTACCAAGTGGTACTTTTATATAAAGGAAAGGCAGTTTCGAAACACTTGGTTTTTTACTTTATGTTAACGTAACACATAAACAACCACTTGATAAGAAAAAATAATGACAATATTTTGAAAAGTTATGACAAAGTCACGAACAAAATAAATTGATAGGCTAGGACTGAAGAGAGACAGGATAACTTAGAGTGACTCTGAAGCGAAAATGGGTAGTGTGACTACTATTGAATGTGCTAATTACCAAATACTCCAATAATTGGTCCATAAGATAAATATCTCGATAACATATCCCATTGAATTCTACGTCAAGTGTGTTATGAATATGCATAAAAGATCAGCAGAACGAGATGCTTCAACATGTTGGTAGAAAAGCTACATACATCTTGAAGTTGAATAATCTTCAATTTTTTCAGTTAAGTAAAATAAAAAACACTCTCTGATTAGAATGATGATATTCCCTAGGCAAAACTCAAAATATTCCTTTGCCAAATCATGAATCATAAACAATATCATCACGAGAACTAAATAAAACCTCAATAACACAAACCATTTGGATTAGGAACTAATTAATAGTGGGGATAAAAAAAAACAGATATATTGGAATAAAAGAACATCCTTTTCTCTTCCATTTTTATCTATGAATTTGGGTTATAAAATCCAGAATTTCGAATCCCTTAACACAACCACCTCCAAGTATAACAGCAGCCCCAAATCAAAACACAATTAAGAAGAAACCAAGTTAAAATGAGGATCACGTTGTCCAGGATTATAACAGGAAGATCGAATTAGCGAGAAAAATTCAACGAGAAAGCAAAGCAGGCATACCTTTCGATGCTTGGCATTGAGCTCTTTAGAAACGTTGGCCTTTCCATTCATGGTGACAATATATACAATTCGCGGCGAAAGGGCTAAAACCTAGCCACTCTTCACTTCCTCCCTGTGAAGACCGTCCAATTAGCCGATGACCGGCGCCGTGAAATTGCGTGGAGAGAGAGAGAGAGAGAGAGAGAGAGAGAGAGAGAGAGAGATTGCAACTGAAATTCGTTTTCGATTTGACCTGTATTTGTTTGCTATATTTGCTGTCTTCTCTTCTCTTCCACTTCTTCCATTTTACTTTTTATATTTTACAAATATTAAAATAAAAAATTTAAAGAATCCTCGTGTTTTTTTACTGTTTTCGACCCGGTACGTGTGAAAAGGAATTATTCGTTCACACGTGGGAAGGGTTGAATTAACATTTATTTTGTGTGGATGTGTAGGTACAGAGTTGGTCACTAATTAGTGGGTGCTGATGAAATTATTGATATTCTTTACTCTTTAGTGACAAATTCATAGTTGGCATTTCCTTTTTTTTTTTTATTTTTTTAATTTGTAGAACATCTGTTTTTAATTATGATATGATAAATAATACGCAATTAATAATATAATCAAAACACAATAATATGTATAATTCCTATCCATTATCCAGACCAAAGATAAAATTTATTAAATAGAATCAGGTGGAGAGAACATAATACTAATTAATATTAATTAATATTCCCTTCTTCCCTTAATATTTGTCACTTTTATTAGTTGCACACATATTAAGAAACACAATAAATAGATAATAACAAAAACTATAGTAAATCACTAAAATGCCCATGCCATTAATTGTTTTTTAAATAATTATATTTTAATTAATTATAAGCGAGAAAGGGTAAAATTGAAAAAATACACTTAATTATTCATTGGAATAATAAAATGTCAAATAATTTGAAATATGAAAAAATGGGAAAAGTGACAAATATTAAGGGAAGGAGGGAGTAATTAATAATTAATAGTCCATTCGTTCATAGACATGTGTCGCTTTTTACATAGGGCACAATAAATATGTTTTGATTTTAAGAAAGGGTGTTACTATTTGCAGCGGGACTTTTACTGAAATTGGCTTATTTGCAGCGGTACCTTTTTCATTTAATTTTTTTTTTTTTTCAATTTCTCTCTCCTATTCCAAACACTCTCTAGAAATTCGAATTTCGTAAAAAAATTTGAATCTCCCGTTTTCTGGAGCACGAAAACTCGAAGAAAATTCAAGTTTCCGTGCTCTGCAGAACGGGAGATTCAAACGGCTTGAATCCTCCGTTCTGCAGAGCACGGGAACTTGAATTTTCTTCGAGTTTCCGTGCTTCAGAAAACGGGAGATTCAATTTTTCGTGCTCCAGAAAACGGGACCTTCAAACTGTTTTTTGAATTTTTATTTTCGGAAAAAAAATAAAAAATATTTAGATATGAATCTCCCGTGTTGTAGAACACGGGAACTTGAATAATCTCATGTTCCCGTGTTCTACAGAACGGAGAACTCAA
>NW_012193430.1:288615-335716 GCF_000504015.1 Erythranthe guttata
AATTTAAACGGACAATTGCATTTCTTTGAACCGGTGTTCCTTTTTCCCGGTCCTTGATCATTTTCACGTGGTACCTTCTTGTCAACATAATGGCCCCCTCGTTCACAACGATCAATTACATACGGTGTCTTACGTCCTCTATCCCCGTCACTCGAACCCGCAATCATTAACTCCATTCCAATTATTTTACATGCTTCACGAATCCATGCCATTAAAGCTTATTTTGTAGGGAATTTTTTTGACGTGGTAAACGAATTGGTGCAATAGGTGTACACAATAGGGTAGATATTCGACGCCTAGGTGTTGTGCATTGCATCATAATTCGACACTTAGGAGTCGAAATCGAAGGGTATTTTCGACACATACATGTCGAAAATAAGGGTATTTTCGACCTGTATGTGTCGAAAATACATGGCGAGTTTTAAAAAAAAAAAAAATTCAAAATCGATGTTTTAGCTCAAAAAATACATAAATACATACCTGAATGGGTTCTCCTTGCTCGTAAACTACCATTCTATTGTCATTTGAGGCCATTTTGCAAGTTGTGTAAGGTTTTGATTTCTTTTGTTTTGGGGTTTTTTAGGAGGGTTTTTGGGGAGGGAGAAGAAGGAGGTGGAGGAGGTGAGGGGTTTGGGAGTGAGGAGGGAAATGTTTTTTTAGGATTTTGATTATTTGGTTTTTAAGAAAGAAAAATAGTATTTGTAATATTTTTTGGTTTTAATTTTCATTAAGGGTATTAAAGTAATTTACAATTAATTATTTAATTTCTATTTTTTTGGTATTCATCTAAGCAAAAATTAGTATTCAAAATAGTTGTTCCCTTAATTTAACGCATTTTTAGTATTTCAATAATTTTTATCCTGGAAAAAGTGTCAAATGCTAAAAACACGATTTAGTCCTGGTAAATCGCATTCGAACAACGTTTCTGACTTTGGACTTAAAAATGCAATATCCATAATAGTTTGGGCAAGATTGTAAACTTTTAATACTTGAAGACCAAAACCCTGATTTCTTTTCTCTGGCACTATTTCTATACATTTCCAGTACTTCCTCTGAAACTCCATTTTCCGACTTCTCGGTAGCTACAACATCTCACCACACACACTCATCGCCTCCCGTATTTAATCAATTTGGGGAGAAAAGATGGCGGCGTGGACGGCGGCCGCTCGCCAAGCTGCAAACATTGCTAGACTCTCCTCTCCGAAATCAGCAGCTACCTCCGCCCGAGCTTCGATCCTGGTTCAGCGCCGCGGTCTCGCCGGCGGTGGCGGTAAGGTTTCCATTCCTCATTCTTACTTAATTCGATCTAGAAATTTCGGTCCATTACATTTTCCCATCGATTTTTTTTTCCTGATTATGATTGTATGTGTTCGTATGTATTAGATCATCACGGACCTCCGAAGGTGAATGTTTGGGATGACCCGATGAGTCCGTCACAGTGGAAAGAAGAACAAGTACGTTTTCTTCAATTAGTTTCTCTGATTCCTTTTTTCTTTTCCAATTAGTGGATCGGATCATTTGGGATTTTAGTAGGTTATATTAATGTTATTTGAATTGTGTTTTGGATAATTATCCGGGTCAGAAAAAAATGCTTGACGGAATTCTTAGATTGCAAACTGAATGATGTGCATTACGGAAGAAGAGCTCACCGTAAACAGGAATTTTTAGAGTATCAATATTGGATACATCGCGTATCGTATGACACACTAGCTTACTATTTCATATTTGCAGCATCTGTATCGTACATAAATTCTTGCTCGTATATTTTGATGTTTACTATGGGACTTAAAAATTTATGAAATAGTTGCTCGTGTGTTGATTACAACGGCTAATGCGAGTATAGAAAACCCGATGCCAGTGGAAGGAATGAGATTATGAGCATATAATTCTCTATTTATCATTATAAATTGCTAATAGTCTTCTTATTTTAACATGAAATTTTGATTAATTAACTGAGCTTTTTTAAATGTTTACAAATGTGAGAGCAATTCTCGCATTAAAGAATGCTAATTGATTGAGATTTTCTAAATGTTCAACTCAATGTATATTACTTTTCAGTCTTTGCGCCAAATTCATTCGATAACCAAGATTTTCACGTATGGAAGCAAAAGAATGTTAATTGGAAAGAAAAGAAACAAATTATTTTAAAGAAAATCGGAAATAGTTTTGTCTTGCAGGTCGAGGTTATAACCTATTGCGAAGAGGTGCGAACACAAACTCGAAAATCTTTAGTCAGCCTAACTAGTTTTGCTTTTGGTGTTTCACAGTTTGTGATTGTATCTCTTACTGGCTGGGGATTGCTCATTTACGGAGGTTTCAAGCTCTTCTCAGGGGGCAAGAAAGACAAAAACGAAGAGGTACTATTATTATTATATATTGATTTTGTTCACAATTCGTTATTCGTTCGTGGTTTTATTTTGGGCTTCAACATATATGTTTGTGTATAGAGATTTTCGATGCGGCAGTCTATCTATATTATACTAATTTGCACTGTGTCTTGTGTCGTTTGCAGAAAGTTGGAGGAGGGGCACACTAGTCTCGGGGTTAGACGTGCATTCGGAATAAAGAGTGGCTACTTAGATAATGACTTCAGATTGTAGGTGCAATTTTGGCCAGTGCTAGTTTTGTAAGGATCATCTGTGTTTCAGATTGATCGATATGGAATTTACGTTATCGGGAAAAAAAACTTTCAATTCTTTACAGAAGCAAAAAATCGATTATGAATTTGTTCCGATTTTGCAAATTTTGGAATTTTCGAAAATTTGATGTATAGTTACATTTCCGATTAAAAACAAATCAGAAAATTTGGAAAGAAAAACTCGTGTTCCAAAACTTGAATTTTTTTAATTGAATTTGACGAATTTAAAAATTCCGTTCTGATTTCCACCATCTTAAAGAATCTCATGGTGTGTAGCGAGGTGATAGATTCTGCTCATGAATTTCATTTTGCAATATAATATATTTGGCTATTTTGATTATAGTAACTCGTAAGTATGATTTACACAAATCTACTACGAAATATCGAACGGCATACTTTTCACGACCGGAAACGGAGTTCCATCTCGTCTGTCAAACTTCCCTCTTCCATTAGCTTTCATTGGATATAATTCCATACAAGGTTGATTTTCTCAATCATACAACAAAACTACTACTCTGCATCTCTTATTTCTGCTTCGATATCCACCACAGATCCCTTCGAAACTTTTCCTGTACGTAATATTACGAAAGTAATCGTCACCACAAGATAATTCTGAATAATTATTGATATTTGATGGTTTAGTTTCTCTTATTCACTTAATAAGAGAAGAAGCAAACCTTTGTTTTTACGAGGAATATCGCCATACGCTTGATTAAATTTTGTGGATTGATTCGAAAACATCACTGGATCACTAACAAATTCATTGCCTTCCACTGCATATTACAAATGAACGAGCGATTCTTTAGCTTACATAAACATGCATGCCACCACAATGTAGTTCTACATCGCTTATACAATAAAAACTAAATATATATATAAAAAACTTGTTTTTGAATATGTGATAAAAACTATGTAATAAAGTAAAATTAGATTAGAGAAACAAAGGAAATCAGATTAACTCAATGCGGTAAAAAGACGAATCGGCCCCTATACCTGAAAATGGCTGACTACAGAACGGACATAACTGCAGCTCGTCATTCAATGTTGATCTGCAAATAAAAAAATAAAAAAATTGAATAGAGAATCAACCAATAAAATTACAAGCTTAAGATATTAATGAAGGGTTCGAGTATATCGTACTTGAATACTTGAAATTCATTTCCGCAATTTGGGCACTGTGCGAAAAAAGGGTTTCGTTAATGATCGGATCTTTAAACATCTAATCACACCATCGTGTATCGTAAAAAGAAAAGCAGAAGAATCATTAATCTAATAATGAAGTCCGAGGGCTCAACAACTTAAGCAGCACAGTGGTAAAATTACCACTAATCTACAAAAATCAAGTGCCGATAAGCACGAGTTTCAGAATAACGAGCCTTAACAAACAATTAAAATCTTAATATAAATGTCCCCACAGAAGGAATAGTAAAAACGATCTTCTCATGCCTAAGAAAATAAAATCATTTGAATCCAAGAAAGCTCATAAAACAAACAAGTATCAGTGAAAATATATTTATTTCGAACATGCAAGCAGGATCGTAAATATTACACGGGTTCTGAAACCATCAAAGCAAAAAGGCCGAACGTAAGTAGGCGAAATGTATAAATTACAAAGAGCACAACTGCATGACACATGGGTAGTGGTTGAAGCATTTACAAACACATTATTGAATTCGGGCATGAGACGAAAAGAAGTCGAATAGCACGTGAATGACGTTAAAGATATCTTACATTGCTTTGGACAATATCTCGGCCTGCCCACCATAGAAAAGCTCCGATACCCACAATCGGTACAAGCACCGCAAGAAGCTGAAAAAAAAAATTTCCAACGAAAAATGCTTTTTAAATAATCCGCGATGCATATTTTCTACGAAAAAACGTAAGGTTTATTGAATAATAATACAATATTCTGCATAAGGAATTCGAATTTCGAAAACAACAATAGTTATTTAAAGATAACAAAACCCTAGAATTATGTGGTACAGCAAGGAAGATAATTACATATCTGAATTAAATAACTTAAATCCTATTCTAACAATATAGCAGATGATTTATAAATCCATCCATCCATACATACATACATATATACATACATACATGATACATGTAAATAATATCATAAAAATAAAAATAAAAGAATGGAGGAGAAATACCCAAATGGAAACAATAGCATCAAGAAGCCAGCCCAACTGCCCAGTCATAGAAAGATAAGTCAGTAAAACTGCCAAACCAAGATTCCCCAACATCCTTGCTGTCTCGCCGCTAATTCTCCCACCACCACCGCCGCCGCCGCCGTCGCCGCCGCCTCCACCAAGCCCATTAAAGCCGTTATTGAACTTCACCGCGACTGCCCTCTTCCTCCTCCCTTTACTCACCAAAATTCCATCTTTGCCCCTGCCCACTCCTAGCAATGGCAAATTATCCCCCAACGCATCAGATTTGAACCTGCCTTTGCGGAAAGATTCAATCTTTAGAGTTGGGTGGGGGTAATAATTGCTGGGTTGTGGTAATTCGAACTTGAAAGAAGTGTTGCATTTGCATCTGTGGGGAGGGTGCAGGGCTGATGAGAAATTGATGGAAACATGTAGTAACGCTGGCATGGCAAAAAAGCTTTTTTGTCTTGTGTTAGATGAAAGTTGTTTATGTAAGAGAAGTTATTATTGTTGGTGCTTGTCTATGGCGCGGTGGAGAAGTAGTGGAGCTCTTAATTTCATGGTTTGGATGATGGAGATGATAATAAAATTGAATTGATTTTTCTTTATTGATTTTGCTCTCTGCCTCTTTGTTTAGTGAACAATATTATTATTAATTTAACGCAAAAATATTAGGGTAAATTACACTTACACTTCTGAGGTGTGCTAAAATAACTTTAAGGTCCATGTGGTATCGATAATTACAATTAGCCCCCTGAAACATAGTTAGAAGTTCTAACGGAATAATGCATTGAATAAGTTATTCCATTAGATTTGTAATGAACTATTAGTTTCAGGAAGTGGTGGAGAAAATATAGAGTCAGGGGATGAGACGGCTCTCCCAATATTTCTTGAATCATCCCTAGCTCTATGTTGACACCACCACTTCCTGAAATTAATAGTTTGTTCGAAGTCTCACCGTATAACTTATCAAATGCATTATCCCGTTATAGCTTCTACAATGTACATGGAGGTGATTGTAATTATCAATACCAATACCACATGAACTTTAAATTTATTTTATCATACCTTAGAGGTATGGGCGTAATTTACCCTAATATTATCTTGGAGTATTATTTGACTCTGCACTCTTTTGTTCTATGTAGAAATAATTTAGCCAAAGATAATCCAAGGAAGACTGAAGTATCTGTTTCCAGGGAGGGACCATTCTGGAAATTGATATTTTCGTTCGTTTATTAACTGCAGTAA
Source organism: Erythranthe guttata (assembly GCF_000504015.1). Next base: position 294,655 of record NW_012193430.1, read on the forward strand.
TCATCTTATAGATATAATGACTGCCGCAAATTACGGCCAACCCCTGAGATAATATCAAATTGCTAAAATACCCTTTTTGTTTGGATATTACAACCACTCCCTTAAGTACGTATTTCTTATGAAAAACCGGTCATTTGGTAAGTAAATTTGACACTACAAGGATGGACGTGTAAGACAATGCAAAGTTGATAGATGATTGTAATTACCAAAACAAGAGAGAGGTTTTCGTGTTGGCCGTAAATTGTCCTATTGATTGGGAAGAAAAAGTCATTTGCAGCCAATATATAATACTCCCTCCATGCCAAAATATCTGTCGCTTTGGGTTGTTGCGCACATATTAAGAAAATTAATAAATGTGCGTCGATTTTAGAGAAAAAGTATATATAATGACTAAAATATCCATGTTATTAATGTTGTTTCCATTAATTTTTAATCAATTAATGAATAGTAATAGGGGTAAAATTGAGAAAATAGTAATTAATGCATCATTGAAATTCTAAAGTGACAGATAATTTGAAACAAGAAAAATCCCCCAAAGCGACGGTTAATTTGGATCGGAGGGAGTATAAAATAGAGTTTCTTCCAAAATGGCCAGTTGATTCACAAAAACTGTAAACACAAGGCCGAAAAGAGAAGCCGTGGTACTATTCTTATTCAAAGATACAAATACAGAAGCTAAAAAGACATAATAATAATAATAATAGCATCATATTACCTATGGTTTACACACACATACACCATGAAGCAAGAATGTTATTGCAATCAATCCTAGGTTTCCCCATTCACTCTTTCTTCTTCTCTTCTGCCTTTTCCGAAATCGATCCCTTTTGATAAGGCTCGGCGGTGTAAGCATACTGCATAAGTCGAGAGAAGAAAACCATCTCAACAATCACAAGCGTATTCTGCAGCGCTTCCTGTAGATGCTCCACATCAAGCCAGAAATGGTTCGATTTTACTATCCCGATTGCCACAAGAATATCCAGCACAATTCCCTAATAAGGAAACGAAGACGAACTCATAAGCATATACGAATCCTGATTTCAAATCATTTTTCATTAGGAAAAAAATATTTCGTAGCCACATTTTATATATATACCTGCCAGAAACAGAAGAAGACGATGCCTTTTACACACAAGAACTTGGCTAGAGGTTTGTGTGGGGCCAGCTCCTTAGCAAAGACATGGTAGAAGATTACGAGAGAGTACAAGGCCAGCGAAACGGAGGTGTTTAAAATGAGGGTAAATGTCCAGCTAAGCCAGCTCGGATAAATGTCGAGAAGTTGAAGTGCTATCATCAAGACAGAGCAAACGGGGCGAATATAAACAAATTGCCATGTCCACTGCTTGAGAAGTGATAAGTTTTTGTGGTCCAAACGTACGGTGTGAGGCTGCAATTAAAATATTATTATAATAACGATCAACGAATTAACACACACAAAAAAAAAACAATGTACATAAATATATATAGATTTCGAGTTGTACCTGGAAAAAAGTCATCGGAAACGAGTGATGGATTTCTCTTCCTTTGATTCCGTCGGGCACTATATTTTTGCTGATTGATATGTTCAAGTAAGTATACATCAAACCCAAGAACTTAGCCATCACCTGCCATTACACGAAATAAAACTTAATTACGTTACATGAATGATCTTAAGCAAAGACAAAAGACGGTTATCTCGGTTTATCAAGAAACTCACCAGAGCTTCGTAACATTCTTTTATAGAATCCAAGAAAGTGAAAAATGTTGTACTCCCTCGAATGTCGAGCAAACCGACGTAGGAGTCAATGGCGTATAAGGGAGCCATGAGTACGATAATAATTATTGCCTTCTGCTCCTTCGGCTTCTTCCAAGATAGGTAGTGTTGAGAAACTAACTGTATTGAGAAGTGCAGAGAGAGCATGACGCACACGGTCGATCCCATCAGTGTAAATTGGCCACGATCCATGGCTAAACAGAGAAATAAGTTTCAACCTGCAAACACGTATTGAATCTCAATTGCAATAATGAAGCTAATGATTAATCCCGTGAACTAACTGCACGGGCGAGTTAATGGAAAAGAATCTTACTCCAGATTTTTCACTATCATAAAAGATAATTTATCATAAAGATTCAAAAAATAATGATTCGGGGTTTTTTTCAATAAATGCGAACCCGCAATATTATTCTTCTTCGAGAGGGGAAAACAGCTAGCATATAATTCCGTTAATACGGATAATGCAAAAGGAGACCTCCAGGCCATAATCTACTAAGATAGAAACGATAAGTAGATCTGTTGGATCCATTCGAACAATTTGAATTTGCCATTTAATTTTAAATTATCAGAATTAACAACTCAAAACTGCGGCACGACTTCATAATAGCTATTAATTCATCATTGTAATACGATTCATCTTCAGAAGTTGCGTAAAACCTTATTCTATGCAGTACTACTTACTAACAGGTATCAATCTCAACAGCATACATAATAGCATGATCAACCTAACAAGTAGTTTAACCTTAATTGAAAAAAACACAGTAAAAGTACACAAAATCAAAACCTAGGTAATCAAAATCACACACATCACAAGCAACAGAACGGAAACAAATTCCCCAGGCAAGAACAGCTCGTAATTGCTAAAAGTCCGCAAATGTGACTTATTTACATAGATAGATGCAGCGTACTCTGATTTGGAGAAACGGAATTGAGATCGCTTGATGAAGGAAGGAAGAAGGGAACACTTACAGAGATGAGGGGAGTGAATTTTGACCGGAGATGTGAAGAAATCAGACAAGAGTTGATTGCTTTTGTTGTCGACGGAATGAACCGAGATTGTTGGATTTGCCGAGTCTTGACTTTAATATGTGCTTCAAAAAATATCAATTTGGGTAAAAAACAAATTTAAAAATAATAATAATGTGAATTAATAAATGAAGGAATGGGGGAGGGTGTAAAGATGTAATCATGTATTATTGGAGTCGTTGGATTTGTAAAGGTTTGATTGTTAGGTGAGATATATATACATATACATATATATGATGAGAATTGAATTGAGAAGCCAAAAAAACAAGAATATCAGCGGTGAAGCCAAAGACTGTGTGATAGTGGGTCTATTGGGACTGAATAAATAAAAGATATTTGTTACAAGATTTGCTTTAATGAATGAACGTGATTGTACATGGTCTTGATCACGATTAAATTAAGGATTCTTCTTCTTTTTTTTTGTAAATGTTTAGTGATTTGAAGAAATTGTAGTGAATGGTTAGTGATTTGAAGAAGTAAATCCCCATTTTAAAAAGTAAAATATTGAAACATATACAATGATTCTATTTGATTTTGTAGATGCTACACCCGGTGAAATACGTCATGTGATTATGACATTCTGCATCGTTGATCTACGTATAATAACGCATGTGTGTTTAGTAAATGGTTCTTTTTATAGATCTGTAGTACAAAATTACCCAATGTTTTCACCATGTATAGCATCTCATAGACCATTTTATTCTATATTACTAATTCATATTAAGAAAAAGAAAAAGGAGGATGAAAAAAAACAAATGTAGTACGTGTTCTTTTTCACCTTCAATAGATGAGACCCCTCACATATATCTAGCTAGCTAGAATGAAGATTGAGCCAACTACAAAATTTAATGCATATATACCAAATACTATTTGGCTAAAGATTATTATGTGTGTGGACGGTACTTTTTTTTCTTTCTAATGTCATTGTTAGTAATGATAAATTTAATGATTTTACCGGGTGAATTTTTACCGTTGATCTACGTATGCCAATGTGGGTGTGTGCGCGCTTGTGAATGATAAAGATCTACCCGATGTATTACACCCGGTGTAGCATAGTATAAACCGGGTATGGGAATGGGGCCATATATTACATATATATCCAATATGAATTGAATGATTGACCGACAAAGCCCCCCATAGAATTTAACTTGCATCTGTTAAATGTAATAACTAATACATGTTACTAATTTTCCCGCGAAATTGGAAGATAACAAAACTTGACTCATCTAAAAGCTCTTATCCGGACATGTTACTAATTTTCCCGCGAAAATTTCGACTAACAATGGCAGAGTGCAATTCAAAGCTGGTAACTGCACCACAAAATTGAACACTTAGAACATGGTAGACCAAAAACATTAAGGGCAGTTCTTGCAATCATCCTACTACTTAGTATAACTTTAAAAAAAAAAAAACATATATTCCGTCATGTATTTAAGGCAAAATTCACAATTAAACCTTACCAACTAGTTTGCAGTAAGAAATAATGAAGAATTTACGCCAGACTGAAGCCACCTCTCAAGAGCATCACATTAGCCACAAGATCGGTTGATGGATGGAGAGTGGTGAGATTAAAGTTGAACGAGTGCACCATTAAAAGAACCGATATGTGTTGTATTCTATAATACTTTTAGAACCTCCCCTAGAACTAGTCCCCACTGAGTCCAATGGCTGCCTCCCTGTTCATGAAATTCATACATAAAATCGAACATACTAAGTAAATAACAGGATGGATTGAATCGGTTCATAGAGATTCAAAGGGATACACAAATAGATTTCCACTTGTGCATTTTTTTCTGGGAAGAAGTAGAAAAAGGTTTATTTATAAGAAGTGCAGGAGCAAACGGGAGCGCGCACCTGACAAAACACAGCAAATGGCTCACGCAATGGTCCATCGCATGAAAGTTCGCTCGTACTTCCATCAATAAAAGTCCCATCAGCAAATACCACCTATGCCACACAAGTAATTTCCCATTGGAATCACAAGATTCTCAGAATCAAGAAATGCGATGTGAAAGAAATGAAAGCCCGCAAATAGTTATTATATTTGGATTTTTTTATAACTGAATTGGGTACTGGAATCAGCTAAACAATACCTCAGATGCATAGCCAGCGGTGGCGCCTGCTATGGGCTTTGTAAAAGAACTAACTGGAGAACTTCTCTGCACAGCTTGGCAGAAAGCAAGCAGGCGCTCACGGCTTCCAAGTTGTACCGCCTGAAAATGCAGGACAACTTATGTAGTACCAAATCATCGGTTCATTGATATATTAATAGAATAATAACACATGGGATGTAAATTTACTCAATAAACCTGCACTACATCATGGCGAGGAACCCGGCAACCTGGTTGCACCTTGTATCCTTGACCTGCCATGACTTCAGCAATCAGAAGGCTTCCCTGTTAATAGCTTAAGATGTGATGACGTGGCACATATAATAAAATAAAATTAAACAAAACAAAAACACGAAGCACACAATAAATCTGATGGCTTATAGTTTACCTTTACAGCTTCCCCAACCATTTGAGGAGCAAGGTACAAACCCTGGAAAAATATTCGCATAATATCACCTGGAGTTGAACCGCAGTCAACTCCTAGACCTGGTGCTGAGAGACGAGCAGCTGCTGCCGCTACCCATTTTTTTCTTCCGGCAACGTAACCACCGCATGGAGCAATTGTTCCACCGGGATTCTTCATAAAACTTCCGGCAATTAGATCTGCACCCTGCCAGCCACACAACAGCACCATCATCCTAAATCTTGATACCGAAAAACTCTAATGATGAAAAGGAGAAATTACGAAAGAAAAATAAATGCTATGTACCACCATCGGAGGCTCAATTCTCTCCGTAAATTCACCGTAGCAGTTATCCACCATGACTAGACAATTTGGATTCTGAGACTGTATACAAACATGGATGGTAAGATAAGTAAGATGACAAATCCTTGCTTATAAAGAATGGAGAAATGTTACCTTGATTATCTTTATGGCCTTTCCGATCTCATCTACACTCAAGCTGCGTCTCCACGAATAACCACATGACCTCTGAATGAGTGCACATTTTGTTTGAGGTTTCAGGGCAACACTTAGGGCAGCCCAGTCTAGCCCTCCATCCTCGGCTAGCTGTACCATGATAAATCAGAAAATCAACACTTGTAAGAGAAAAAGAAATCTGAGCATATATACAACTGAATGAAAGCATACTAGCAGCGACATACTGGCACTTCTCGATAGTCTATTCCGAAATCTCGTAAAGAACCTAAACCATCGGAATCCCTAATTCCGATAACTTCCTCCAGTGTATCGTATGGAGCTCCAGCAACTGCTAGAAGCTGACAAATAATCAGTCTAAGCATGTTATTGATGCATCTTAAGCACAGAGCGGTGTACACAAAGAGTAAATCTTAAAACAAGAAATGAAACAGTGCGAAAGAAAAACAAACTACCTCATCTCCAGGTCTCAAGAAAGCAAATAAGGCACAGGTGATTGCATGAGTACCTGAGAAGAACTGGAATCGAATAATAAGTTAAGAAAGTGTATCACCCCCTTCGACCAGAGAAGAAAAATAGGTAATGGCAAACCTGTGCTCTAACAATTGCAGACTCGGCACCAAAAACTTCTGCAAAGACTTGATCCAGGGCTTCACGCCCACCAGCTTCTTCATGACCGTATCCTGTACTGCCGCCAAAATGCTGATGCGGATATATACATGTCACGGGAAAGCACAAAAAAACGCTAAATAAGAGAAAGCTAAAAAATCGTGTAATTGACCTATAAGCTATGCAAGAGTTGTGATATATGGGAATTACAATACTCCTTCATGTTTTTTGATAAATACGTTAATATGTGACCTAGTCCCTTAATTTTGTACGGGATTATGGTAAAATCAATTCTTAAGAAATACTTTAGTAAAATGTTGCTTTAATTGGGGTTGAGTGTTATGTTACTGATGGTATATGATTTGGAAGTTTTTCAACGATCAACAAACAAATAATGGATATTAATTAGGTAACCAATGCCTTTCGTGCTAACGACGGATTATGAACAATTAGCACAAGCAATGCTAGTAAAAGGCAAACAAAATAGGAAGCTTAAATTTCTGTGAAATTCGAAGCTTACATGAGATCCAACACGAGCATTCTGAAACGCTTTGAGCACGCGCGCAGAGTTTCGCGCCACCAAATTATCCACTGCTCGGAACTCCGAATACAACGAGTCCACCGCTTTCTCAACCTAATCAATTGCCAATAAATCACGAAAAAATAAAAAAATAAAAATATAGGTAGACAAAACTATCCCTGAGACATCGAATTTGATGAGTGTGATAAGCTAGTGTGCAGCGATGGGTTGTACCTCCGGAACAAACACTTGTTCCTCGCAACGGAGAGAGGCAACTGAGGCTCGAGACTTTGAGAGCACAGAAACTGTGATTCTGGTGTAAGAGGCGGCAGCGGCGGCGGCGCGTGGGCGGGATAAGGTGAAACTGAGGGTAGGATGAGCCGAAGTGGTGAAGGATGAGAGAAGTAACATTTTCTTCACAAGAGGACTACTTTTTTCCGGTTACTAATATTTAATTGAAGGCCCCATACCTCTGAGCCCCTAGTTAAAAAAATAACAATGAAATAGTAAATATTGTTTCAATTTTACTAATATTATTTTAATTTTAAATGGAGTTTTGACACCTTTCTAGTTTGATTTTAGTAAAATTTAAAATACAAAATATATAAATTTTTAAGTAACTTTGTAATATAACTTGAACAGTTAAATTGAAGGTCTAATGAAAATTTTATATATGAATGAGTTACATTTTGAATTTTAGATAACTCAATTTTTTTTTTTTGTTAACGTTTATTTATTCATGCATATCTTTCTCATCCGACATCCAATCTTGGTGGTTCAAGTTGTATTAAAAAGGTTACTCGAATAACTGAAAATTGTGTGTTTTGAGTTTTGGCTAATTCAGACATGCAAATAGTTAAAATCTCGTTTAAAATTGAAATGATATTATTAAAACTAAAACAATATTCATCACGTGTCTAAAAAAAAATAGCGCAACATTTAGTTTTATAATAATGATGATGACCATGTAAATATCATGTACCATAGTATTAATTTAATGCACTAAGATTCATGAGAATCAAATCTCTATCTTTTGTGTTCAATTTTTTTGTTCAAATACACATCCTTTTCGACATGTTTCATTTAATTTATGAGAATTATCGCATGTGTTACATTTGCAAATTGCAATTTCACAATTTCAGATTAATAAAGTTCGCTCATTAATTTTTTTTTTTTAATAAAGTTCGCTCATTAAACAAAAAGTTTAATAAAGTTCGAATTATTATCAGAAGCCACACACAAACTTAGCTCCACTTCGTAGCAATAAACTCCACTCTCGTACAATAAACGCATGTTACATGAAAAATGTATTAATAAACTCTATTCTCGTACGAGAAATATAAACCATACTGAGAATTTTCACGACGATATTTATTCAATTGATCAACAAAATTTGTCAAAATACAATATTTTATGTGATTGGGGGTGTTCATTCAGACCGTGCCGAACCATACCATAAATTTGGTTAAATGAAATTTCAGTAGTTTACCAAATCGAACTAATTAATTTGATTTTTTCTGTTCGATACCGGTAAAACTGAAAATATATTAAAGTATTATAAAAAATGTCAAAAAATAATATTTAAACAAATTAATTCTAGAATTTGACATTCAAATTTCTATAATCAACTCTAAAACCAAAAGGTGATTATCAATAGAGGCTAATTTGTAAATAATGGGGAAAAAATATCAATCTAAAAGAATTTAAAATAAAAGAATAAATAAATAAATATTAATTACATATTTCGGTATTCGGTATACCGAGCATAAATTCCACATACCGGGATTCCAAAAATCTTTACCGAATACCGAGCCGAATTTTCGGTTCGATATTTGGCACATACCAGATTTTTGGTTCGGTTCAGTTCGATCGATTTACCATCAAGTGAACACTCCCCTACACACAATGCCGCACACAATTTTCAATAAACTAAAAAAAAGACTATCATTATCAGATCAATTCAGCCGATGTCTGAATCAGTTCTAATCAAAATTCATATTCGATTAAAAAAAAAAAAAAGTGTCTTCTACAACACAAACCATTGTATAATGAAAACTGCAAAAAACATCAAAATCTAAAAATAATCCGATTATAAAAAACACTGTTTTCTACAACACATCCACTGTATACTGAAAATTGCAAAAACATCAAAATCTACAACAGCTGTATATCCTTTCTTTACAAGCTAATGCTCCGAGTATTAGATACACAGATTCAAAACACCTTCGACCAAATGGCAAACGGGCCATTTCGAGCAAGTTTCCAAAATCGCATCCCTAATTCCGCAAAATCCCGATTCTGCCCACCCCTATACGAAAAATGACCAAAATATCCTCTAATAACAATTCGTCCGCATTTAGTTATCCAGCAACAAAGCGGGGCCTACCCCTACCCCTCCTCGAGCTATTAAGTTTCGTAATCAATGCATCGCTCGAAAACCCTAACGCATCTGCACCCATCAACTTCAGCCCAAGATTCCGGAACAAAAACGAAATCTTATCCGAACTTCCTCCGTTAACACCCTGCAGCTCAAGCGCTTGTTCACGAGATATCACAGTATAAAGCTGCACCACTTCTTGATTCACCGAATCTTCACTATAACAACTAAGAGTCACGCGCATTAATCCCAAAGATTTTGGCTCTCCACACAAAGGATCAAACACGAAACTAAAATCGTCAAACACTAAATCGGGTTTCTTGAAAAGATTCAATAAAACGTCACTGATGCTCTGTCCAAGATTCTTCTGTATGACGGACTTCCTAGGGTTAGTTTGTCTAGCCCGTGTAGCTTGGAGGATGCGAGCAGCTTCTCTGAGGCCACTCAGATAAGCACCATGCATGGTGGCAGGGTATTGCCTATTAGTTGCTTCGCCGCCGAAAAATAAACGACCCTCTATGCTTTCTGCGAGGATATCATAGTCATTTCCAGAAGATTGCACTCTGATGTGTGAATACGAACCGTAAGAAAGAGGATCGCTCCCCCATCTTGTACATATTGATTGTATAGGATCTGGCACGTGGATTCCCTGGGGCCCATATATACCTGAAAAAAGATGGAAATTAGACCTAAAAAGGCTCAACAAAACATGCCAAAAAGATAGACAAAAAACAACATAGGCATTAATATCTACAGATTAGGTGGCGAAGCCAGCATGGGACATCGAGGGGGCCATGGCCCTCACCGTTTCTCGAAAACTTATCATTAAATGTAGAGATTCGTTATAATTAAAAATAGCGCAAGATAGCAGAATTAGTAATTATTATACCTCTGAGAATGCCCAAAACACGGTGAACTGAAGAAGCGGGGTCCGCATTTTCAAAAGGCTGCGCTGCATCTCCGGCGACAAGAGCAACGAGGACCGGAGCACCCGAAACGGTGTGGTAGCTGTAAAACAAAAAGAACTCCCCCCTTTGTTGGCTTGATTCTCTCAGCGAACCAAACGTATCCAAATCTTCGCCCCAGAAATTATGGGGGAACACCATAGCAACCTTATTAAGCAAACCAAAACCGAGTCTTTCTATTGCTGCTAGCTTCCTTTCAGGCAACTCGGGTTCGAATCGGATCGCTCTCTTTTTAAGGACTCCTAAAGGCACTGTGCAAAGAACCATGTCTGCTCGAAAGACTTGGTTCCCTGCAATAACTTCAACGCCTTCATTCCCATACCTAATGGTTTCAACGGTCTTGTTGTAGAAGATCGGAACCCCTTTACACAAGGCTCTAATTATTCTCCAATTCCCACCCGCGAGAAAGCAGTGGTCCCCACCCATCTCGTAAGGGTCGTCTTGATCCCAATAAGCAGCAGAAAGATTCGAAAGTCCACCGGCGTTGGAAAATTCCAAGTTAGCGAAATGCCAATCGAGAAGCTGTCTTTCGTCATTGCTTCTAGCGACGGCGTATAACTGTCTAAGTGTTTCAAGAACCGAACCTAGAGAAATATTAGCCGCAAATCCGCTCATTATTTGCCTAAGTTGGGTGACTTTATCAAGAAGCTTATTAAATACATGCTCGACATTCGTATCGATTTCCTTATCAACGGGCCCACCATCTGGCTTGTAAAGAGGACAGTTGTCTCTTACCTTGTGAAGAGGAACCGAAATCTGCCTAGCTAAAACACCCAACGGATTTGCATGAATGCCAGTTATTACACTACCGCCAAGATCGACAGCTGCGTAATTACCGTTTTGCCCCATCTTCTGAGTGTACACTCTACCTCCGGGGCGGGCCCTACCTTCTAAGACGAACACTTTGAAACCGAACGCCATAAGCTGCCTTGCTGCTGCCAATCCAGCAAGACCTGCACCGACTATTATCACGGAAGCTTCCGTAGTTTCCTCGAAAATCTGCGACTCGAACGAAGCCGAAATCCCGAAATTAATGTACCCATTACACAGGAGGAAGTCGTAGGCAGCATTTATCAAGTGGGCGTAATCGTTGCTCACTGTTTCCCTTATCTGCCCTTTGGAAAGCCACGAGTGCACATTGGCCCTCCACCTTGCGAGTATGTGGTTCCGCACGACTATGTAGTTGTTCTGCTCTTTCCCGTTTAACTCGGTTACCACCCCGGCCCCGATTTCCTCTTCGAGCAGCTCGTCGATTGGGAACCCTAAAGATAGCGCTATCATGGCTTCGGTCTCGGTTTCTTTCTCCAAGTCTTGCTGCGTTCTGTTTTTCTTCCTCGAAGAAGTGCCCAAATGCTTCTCTATCAGATCATCCATTAGATTCTCGTCGTAGTTTTTCGTGATCGTTTTTCTTCTCGATGATCTCTTGGAACCGGAACTATTAGGTAATACCGGGGTATGCCCAGTCTCCCCCATTGTTTCCACTTTCTGAAACCTTCTTAACTGGATTCCCAAAATTCAAATATCTAAAACTTTGATCAGAACCTCATTAAACATTTCTTCAACAAAACAACCATATACATTCCAACAAAATTCGAAGTACGAACTAAATTCTTCTCTGATCAACTAATAAACAACCAATCATCACGAGTCTTAGACATCAACTAACAAAAACCCATAATTCTCTACCACATTCCTTCTTAACTACAAAATGCTACAAAAAAATCCAGTTTCCAATTGGAAGAACTTAACGTCCGGCACGATGATGTAACGGAAAATAGCCCAAAACTTGACTGTAAATGATAACTGAATTCCTTCAATTTTTATCAATTGTGAGAATTCAGCGCCGGACGGAGTGACGGCGAACAGTAAAACAATGGTGCGGGGAATTGGAGAGGCGGAGAGGACAACGTACGGCTGAGGGAAAGTCGAATTGCTGAGGGCGGAATTGCGGTTGAGGGGAATTAGGGTTTATTTTGGGAAAGATTTTGCACATAGACAAGGACAGGGCGAGTTGACTCAGTGACGTAGGAAATTGTACAATTGTTTGGAGGGAAATTACACGTGTAATGGGATGTGTAAAAATGCCAGCTAGGAAATGATAAATGGGCCTTTTAATTGGATCATGAAACTTGTGATGGCTTTCATTGGGCCCACGGGCTTCAAATATATGCGTATGTTAGATTAAAATATTTATGGTTAAATACATTTTGCACCTCTGAAGTATAGCATATTAACGATTGTCCCTTAAAGTATCATTTGTAACACTTGTCCCCCCAACATCAATTATTTTATATTTTAAAATTTAAAACATAATAAACATAACAATCTAATAATTATTGTATCATGTAAAATTGAAAAGTAACTAAAATTAAATTATTCAAAATTAATTAGAAAGTAATTTATATTGTAAATAATGAATGAAAATATATTTTAAGAAATTAATGAACTAAAATAAATTTAAATACTTAAGATTACTATTAGTTTTCTATTGATTTCTTCAAATTTATTGATAGGAATATATTCGACTAATTGGTCGAACAACAATTACATGTTATTTATTAAATATATACCCAACGAAAGATAATATTTTTAAACTTTTAAATATTGCATTTTTCAACAGATAATTTTAGTTGTATAATTTAATTATTCCTTTCAGTAAAAGAGAAAATTTTAAGGTACTAGAATTTAAAATACAAATTAAATTATGCTTGAGGGGGTACGTGTTACAAATGATACTTTAAGAGGTAATTTTTACAGAGGGTATACTTTAGGGGTGTAAACTGTATTTAACGCAAATATTTAAAACTAAAATAAAAATTGGAACTGAAAATTTATTTCTAATTTTGTTCCGAAAAAATAATTGAAAAATATTAAAAAATAAAATTTTGGATATAAAAATGAAAAAAAAAACTGATATGCCTAATTGACCCAACCTAATGGGCCTACAAATTATTTACCTACTGGGCCACGAGCTCAATATCAAAAACCACTATCACCGAGGCCCAATCACCTTCAAGTAAGGTTTGGGTCCGACAATCTCGACTAAGCTATAAATACACGTTTGAACTCATTCCTTAAGGTACGTCCTATTAATTGAGCAATACTACAACTGTATTCTCTCGACTATTTCTTCTATCAGCACGTCTGGCTTGAGCGTCGGAGGGTTTTCCGCCGGATCAACCCCGACGTAGTTCACGTGTGCTCATTTCGCAGGGACCTCAAAATCATCAAGTTGACAAGCTACTGATCAGCTTTGCTCTCCCAGCTCGTTTTCTACACTACCCTAGGTGATCTAAGTAATTAGCATCATCATTTTGGCGCTGTCTGTGGGAACGATGCAAACAAGATCACGTAGCCAACAAGATCCTCCTGAGGCGTTTGCTCGGAAAGAAAATGACACAGCTAACAACCTCCCGGTCCGTGGAGGTGTTGGTCGAAAACCTACACGCAAGTGCACGTATCGTACAAGTAATATAGTGGACAATTAAGTCCGGATATCGAACCCACAGGGAATATTTAATTATCTAATCCTAGACGCTAAATTCTACCAATTATTATCAAGCCCACCCTACACAGTCGAATAAGGATTAATAAACTAAATTAAACTAAATTAAAAACAAGCAAAAACAAGAAAGCAATTTAAAATACGAAGATTAATCAAAGTAGACAAGCCTAGGATTTTATTCTTCCCCCTATGTGATTATTACTCCCCCAATTCCTTCAATTATGCAAGCAATTAACCCGGATTATTAACCTGAGATGCTGAAATAATCATAACCCGCTTCCGCGTGTATTACGATTCTAACACTCTAGATTCAATTACTATATTCCTATGCAATTAATTCTAGAACACAGCATTAAGCACAAATCTCTATAATGGCTACCTAAGAGATTAACTATATTCCTATGTTAATACCACAAAGGCTCTTCTACCACAGTTCTAATTATTAACCCGATCTTCCGATTCATGCGATTAACAATAACATAAAAGCGCATAAAGTGGCCAGTTTCATGAACTTAATAAAACAAGTAGAAGAAATAATCCGGAATTAAAACTTGCATAAAATCATAGAATTGGGTTCATAAATCCCACATAGGGTTCCAAATAAAATCCTAGAAATAAGAAAATTAGCTACTCATGATTAAAGGAAAAACACAAATAAAATAAGTCATAAACGATAAATCTATGCTTAGAGTCTTCGAATTCTTCGTCTTCGTTATTGCTTTGTTGCTCTCCAAATTGCGTAAAAAAGATCCCTAATTGTGTGCTTGGATTGATATTATATAGGGTGAAGAACTTGGGGAAGAAGGCAGTTTCCTTGTGTAATTAAAATCCCTTTACTGCGCAACTTCGGAGTATGGGACGGGGGTCCCATAATTTGCACTAAAACTGGGACGGGGGTCCGAGCCTTAAATCTTCAGAATTTTGATATTTTCACTTTTGACCCATATTTTCGCCAAAATTGCAGTTTTGACCCCATACTTTTCCAATTCTTCAATTTGTACCTAAAATACAATAAATCAACTTTTTAAGCACCAATTATTGTTAAAACACACCAAAAGCTCAAATAAAAAGATACGATAAAGTGTAAAAATATACACTTAACACACCCCCAAACTTGAACTTTTGCTTGTCCTCAAGCAAAATTTACCAATAAGCAAATAACTCAACGATAACATCTCATCACATAGATCAATAACCAACTTCACGTTTTCAGAACTTGTAATTATAATGACAATTCTTAGGCATTCGCAAGCTCAAAATTCAACAACACTTAGTCACTCACCATTACCAAAAACCACAATTCATACAATTGCTTCAAGCATCCAATATTTGCAAATTAAAGATAGAAAAAATTTATACTTACATGCATAAGCTTGACTCCAAATACTCACCAAATTATTCTACTCTACTAATATCGAATATTAAGCTATTGGGATCATTGGGGCTTTGTGGCTTTCAACTGTTAGGCTCTTTGGTTCGAGGTAGGAAATATGGGTATATGTGGCTATTCTTCTTGAATTGAGGTGATTACGCCAAAATTTGAAAGATAGGCGTTTGAAACAATGAATTCACCTCTACGGACTTTAATAAACTTGATTCTCAAAAGTTCAAAAGTCTCCACTTTTGCTTTTGAGGCAATGGATTGAGTTTTCAAAAATAATTCAACAACTAGTCCTTATTTCTCCCTTCTAGTCTCTTCTTCTTCTCTTCTTTCTTTTTTCTCTTTTTTTTTTTATTTTATTATTATTTTTTTTTAATATATATAGAAGCATATATATTTGTCTTTTTTTTTTTTTTTTTTTTTTTTTTTTTCGAAGAAGAAGAAGGACCTTATAAAAAAATTTCGACCGAACTCCAAGGGGTAATTTTCAAGAATCTCCACCTATTCTACCTTACCCATCGGCTAAAAGAAAGAACACCTGAACGAAAAATTTAAGAAAAATACGAAAACAATAAAACTCGGGTTGCCTCCCGAGAAGCGCTAAGTTTAAAGTCTTCAGCCGGACGTTGCTTCTTTAATTTCAAGCAAAAGTGACCGAAGTCACTTGGCAATCTTCACTCGCTTCCCAATACGGTTTGAGCCGGCTCCGTTTTACGTTGAACGTACGATTTGAATCCCGCTCCTTTATCTTGACCACCTCGTGAGGAAGAATTTCTTGGACAATAAATGGCCGCGACCACTTTGATTTGCGCTTCCTTGGAAATAACCAAAGACGGGATTTGCACAATAACACCAATTGTCCTTTGTGCAATTCCTTTTTGATTTTCTCCTTACGACCACAATAGCTTGACTCATCCTTCTCTCGTGACTTGCTCGAGCTTTTGGGTGGCAATATCTTCCTTGCATTCTCATCGTTGTTAAGACCTCGACTCCCATGACTTTCTCTCGGAGGATTTAAAAGTGAGTCCATGAAATAAACTTGCTCCGTCCGATTCCCGTTTCCGCCATCATCTCCTGCACTCAAAGATGCTTTCCCATTGTCCAAGATCGAAACATCAAACTCTTCATTATTTGTAAAATCCATAAGCTCAATAGCAAAACAATCATTATTATCATATGGATTTTTATTAGCACTAAAAACATTGAATTTTATTGTTTGATCATGCACAGTCATTGTAAGATCACCACTAGCACAATCAATGAGAGTTTTCGACGTGGCTAAAAACGGTCTCCCTACGATAAGAGGTATCTCCCTATCCTCATCTATATCAAGTATAACGAAATCGACAGGGAAGATAAATTTATTGACTTTCACTAGCACATTCTCTAAAATACCTTTTGGGTAAACTAAAGATCTATCGGCTAATTGAAGAGTTATAGCCGTCGGTTCAATTTCTCCTAACCCAAGATTTTTAAAAGTAGAGTACGGCATAAGATTAATGCTAGCGCCTAAATCAATGAGCGATCTAAAATTTTTACCTCCTATAGTACAAGGAATAGTGAACTTACCTGGATCGCCGAGTTTTTGTGGAAGAGGCCGAGTAAGAATTGCACTAATTTGCTCCGTGAGTTGGATCATCTCGTTCCCTTGCAATTTCTTACTTTTCTTCACGAGGTCCTTGAGGAACTTCACCCACTTTGGCATCTTTTGAAGTGCTTCAATGAAAGGAATATTTATTCGAATTTCCTTCAACTTGTCCAAAAATCTTTGATATTCGGCATCGAGCTTCTTCTTTATAAACTTTTGAGGATAAGGAATTGGAGGGACTTGTGAAGGCACCGTCGATGGTGGCTCGTCATGAGATGATTCTTTTTCCTCATTCGTTTTCGGCTTCTCGATTACCGTGCTTCTCTTCTCTTTTCGTGGGGCTTCCTCCAATTGCTTACCGTTCTTCAAGGTGACTGATTGGCATGTCTCGACCTCGATCTTTTTCGTTAGCAATCTTTGTGGATATGGGATTGGCTCGACCCATTCGGCTACAGTGACTTGCGGCTTGATTTGAATTTCTTCCCTTTTTTCGCTCTTGACATCGATAGCTTGGCACGTCTCGAACTTTTGATTTCGAGGATCTTCCGTATTCGATGGCAATGCTCCCGGCGGGCGGTTCTCTTGCTTCAAAGCTAATTGAGCGAGTTGATTCTCCAAATTTCGCAACGAGGCTTGGGTAGCGGTCATGAATTGGGCCAATATCTCATCCGTGTTTGATTTTTGGGCCGGTGGATTGTTGCCTTGATAGCTTTGTTGAGGAAGGGCTTGATTTTGGAATTGACCTTGAGGTCTTTGATATCCTTGGCCTTGTTGATTTCCTCCATATTGCCCTTGTGATCTCCACCCTTGATTTTGAAATTGGCGAGGCGCGTTGTTGACGTAGTTCAGCGACTCCACATCTTGTTGGCATTGGAGTGTGTAATGATTTCCACCGCAAATTTCACAACACGGAGAATCAATTGCTTGGACTTGTTGTGGCGGACTTGCTTTGATGTGCTGCAGAAGGAGTTGATTTTGTTGAGCAATTTGGGTCACTTGAGCTTGAAGGGCCGTAATTGCATCTAACTCCAACACTCCGGGAACTTTCTTGGATCCACTAACCGTCCTCTCGCTTGACTTGGCAAACCGATTTTGAGCAATTTGATCTAACATGATAAATGCATCCGGTATCGATTGACTCATAAAATTCACCCCGGTTGATGCATCTAAGACCGTTCGTGCATTCTCGTTAATCCCTTGGTAGAAGATGTGGATTTGCCGCCATTGTTCGACTCCATGTGTTGGACACTGCCGCAAAAGAGTTTTAAATCTCTCCCATGCCTCGTATAATTGCTCGCCTTGCTCTTGGACAAAATTGTGAATTTCTCGTCGGATTCTCTCGTCCTTCTCGGGTGAGCTATAGACTTTCATGAAAAGATTTAGGAGTTGAGGCCACGACGAGATAGAGTGGGGGGCTTGGGACATCAACCACTGGCGAGCTCTTCCTTGTAGGGAGTGCTTGAAGAGAATTAATTGAAGCGCCTCTTGGGAAACGCCGTTTTGACGGTGGGAATTACAGGTATCTAGAAAATTGACAATGTGAAGATGGGGATCTTCACCTGCCAACCCACTAAATAGCCCGTTATTTTGGAGCATCGTCAAAAGTCCTTGCTTGATCTCAAAATTATGCGCCTCAATGGGTGGATATTGGATGCTCGGGCGGAATCCGTCTAGAGTTGGGATTATGTAATCTTGAAGTGCTCGTGGACGAACTGCTGGCTGTGCTGGAAGTTGATGGGGAGGGTCTTGCACTTGGTTTCCGTTGGCCTCGAGTAAATTACCCGCGGCCCTGCGTTCTTCGTCCTCCATTATATTATTTGCGCGTTGAAGTCTCCTAGCGGCTCGAAAAGTGCGAGATCGAGTCTCCTGCGCATACAACGTACCTAAAACAAAAATAAAATAAAACGAAAATTAAATGGGTGAATCGTGAAAATTGTTCAAATCTAGAGCTAGAATAAAATAAATAATTAAAATATTCCCCGGCAACGGCGCCAAAAACTTGTTGGTCGAAAACCTACACGCAAGTGCACGTATCGTACAAGTAATATAGTGGACAATTAAGTCCGGATATCGAACCCACAGGGAATATTTAATTATCTAATCCTAGACGCTAAATTCTACCAATTATTATCAAGCCCACCCTACACAGTCGAATAAGGATTAATAAACTAAATTAAACTAAATTAAAAACAAGCAAAAACAAGAAAGCAATTTAAAATACGAAGATTAATCAAAGTAGACAAGCCTAGGATTTTATTCTTCCCCCTATGTGATTATTACTCCCCCAATTCCTTCAATTATGCAAGCAATTAACCCGGATTATTAACCTGAGATGCTGAAATAATCATAACCCGCTTCCGCGTGTATTACGATTCTAACACTCTAGATTCAATTACTATATTCCTATGCAATTAATTCTAGAACACAGCATTAAGCACAAATCTCTATAATGGCTACCTAAGAGATTAACTATATTCCTATGTTAATACCACAAAGGCTCTTCTACCACAGTTCTAATTATTAACCCGATCTTCCGATTCATGCGATTAACAATAACATAAAAGCGCATAAAGTGGCCAGTTTCATGAACTTAATAAAACAAGTAGAAGAAATAATCCGGAATTAAAACTTGCATAAAATCATAGAATTGGGTTCATAAATCCCACATAGGGTTCCAAATAAAATCCTAGAAATAAGAAAATTAGCTACTCATGATTAAAGGAAAAACACAAATAAAATAAGTCATAAACGATAAATCTATGCTTAGAGTCTTCGAATTCTTCGTCTTCGTTATTGCTTTGTTGCTCTCCAAATTGCGTAAAAAAGATCCCTAATTGTGTGCTTGGATTGATATTATATAGGGTGAAGAACTTGGGGAAGAAGGCAGTTTCCTTGTGTAATTAAAATCCCTTTACTGCGCAACTTCGGAGTATGGGACGGGGGTCCCATAATTTGCACTAAAACTGGGACGGGGGTCCGAGCCTTAAATCTTCAGAATTTTGATATTTTCACTTTTGACCCATATTTTCGCCAAAATTGCAGTTTTGACCCCATACTTTTCCAATTCTTCAATTTGTACCTAAAATACAATAAATCAACTTTTTAAGCACCAATTATTGTTAAAACACACCAAAAGCTCAAATAAAAAGATACGATAAAGTGTAAAAATATACACTTAACAGGAGGCTCTGGCTTGCTACCTCCTCCACGTGCCGCGGATCCGCCTCGCGAGGTTCAGGTGATCCCCCCTCGGGACCCACCACTCGCCGATCCACCACTCCCTACTCCTCGAACGGTTCAAATAACCGAGGATGCACTCCAACGCATGATAGCAGAAGCTTTAACTCGCGCTGCCACAGAGGCCGTGACCCAATATATCGCCACGATGAGAGTAAATACTCCTAACGCGATACCAGCACCTGCTCCACATGTGTAGCCACCTATGGCACCACCGCCAGTCCAGAACCAAATAAGTGTCTCCTCCTCTACCTCGGACCCACGGTCCCGAATGCAACAATCTACTCATCGCCAAGAGGCACGAACTGAAATTCAAAATAAATATCTTTGTTCCAAAATTATAAAATTTCGGATAGAAATGGGCGAAAATTCAAACTTGCATTTTTTTACCCTGTGTGTGTGCGTGGGTCGTGGGTATTGTTATTATTATTTAACTTTACGGTGAAATAATAAATAAAAGGATGATGAGGAAACATAGGCAAGAATCCAGGCGATTTTGGAACATAACGAAAAGACTGGTTTTAATCGCACATGTATTACGCCGCCATGAATTAAGGACATCTCGGATGAGATAAACGGACAACTTATCATGTGATTAATTAGTTTTTTTTATAAATCAGACACAAATGTCAACTGTACAATTAACTTTATTTATTCATATTTATATATATTAAACCAGATTACAGCCCCCCTAAAGCATTGACCAAAAACATAATTATTTGCTTCACAGAAATAGACCCGATCTAAACAAAGTCTTTGTCCGGAATAAATAAAATTCAAGAGAATTTGGGAAAATAACAGTTTTCACCCCTCAAGCTTGCACCGATTTCACTTTCGGTCCCTCATATTTTAAAATTTTAACATTTTTAGTAATTTATGTCAATTTTACGTTAAAACTAACGGAATTAACCGTGGCGCATCATTGCCTTAACTGATAGGCTAACGTTACGTTGACGGAAATGACCAAAAGCGTTAAATTATTGAAACATGAGGGACCAAATGTATTTTTTGTCAATATGGAGGACGGAATGTGAAATTAGTGCAAATTTGAGGGATGAAAACAAAAAAATTCCCTTGAGAATTCCTTTTTATATATATATATATATATATATATATATATATATATATATATATATATATATATATTCTTTTTTATGGATATAATCATATAATCAGTCCTCTTACTTCTCTTAGTTCAGTTTTATATGATATATATTTGTTCTTATATATTTTACTTGTATTTTAGTTCTATGACGTAACAAATAATAAATTTGACGAATTTAATATACTTATTGTACGCCTCAAACGTTATAAATTTGCCGTATAAGTTTTGATATAATTTTATGATACGAGAGAGGACAAATTGAAATTAGCACTTTCGAATTTGCTTTTAATTATTTTCGGAAATTATAAACTATCTCCAATAATTTTGTCCCAATAAAATTCTTAAATTTGACTAATTTTTAAAAATTGGATATCAAAAGCTAGCACAAAATTGGACATTTTTCGTATAAAAATGGGCAGAAATATATAGGAAATTTCATTTTTATATTGCATGAAATATAAAATACGTAATAAAATTGATATTGTAAGTGTAACTTTTGGAAAGTTCTTTTGATATTTTTTGGGATTATTTTGAAAATTAAAACGAGATTGAAAATCAGAATCTTATACGTATTCCAGTCTTGATAAAAAAAATTCAAAAGAAAATTAGAATCGGTTAATTCGAAATGAAAAATAATGTTCAGAAACTAGAGTTTCCGGATCGAAATTGATACATTTCAAAGTTTTGTCTTGATTTCCACCCTTAGGTAGCCAAATTCAACCAAAATTGGTCCAAATATGCTAAAATTTGCAAAGTTATATTGCATGTAAAAACTAAATTTAGAAACTTTAAGGAACTAAATCTCCGAATAGGCGAAAGAAAAAGGACCAAAACTACAAATTTTTCAGTATACATAATATATGCAATATTAAATGTTTCACCAAAGAATAAGTCCATGTGATTGCACTCTATATAAAGAAGAAGAAGTGTCCCTTAGTTTACACAACTCAATATATTGTATTACAAATTACTTCATTCTTGCTCTTGAAAAAAACAAATTAAAGCAAGATGATTTCAATTAGCAACAAAGTGTTGGTCTCACTTGTGCTGGTACTGATATCTCATGTTTGTTTAGTACGAGGATACATTAATACAGAGACAGTCGTATGTTACACGAAGAGCTGCCCGTGTTTCCTCAAACGCGTCAAATGCCCAATCCAGTGCCCCTCTCAACATCCACAAAACCCTAAAGATAAAGCGTGTTTCCTTAACTGCAACTCTCCTATATGCAAGGCCGAATGCAAACGTAAGTCGTGCTTTGCTATTTTCGCATTATTTTTTTTGGATAAATTACTAAAACCTCACTGAACTTATTAGGCTAAATAACGAAAAACGCCGCTACAGCTCCACTTATCCGTAATAACCAAAATCCTCATCTGATTAACTGTTGATCGAGTTTTTTAATAGAAAATGTGTACAGTCTATTATATCTTATGTTAAATAAGTGAGAAATAAAAGAAAATATCTTAAACAATGAAGAAAAAAAAAACCCGTGAAAAGTCACACTGTAAGGGCTTGGTGGAAGACAGAAACAAACCTCAAGGTTTTTTTTGGTAATTACGAATAGGTGGAGGTGATTTTTGTAATTTAATCTAAGTTAAGGGGATTTTTCTTAATTTACCTTTTTTAAAATGTTGTTAATGTATGTATGTATAGATAAGAAGCCGAACTGCAACGGTCCCGGAGCAGCATGCCTGGATCCCCGCTTCATCGGCGGAGACGGCATAGTTTTCTACTTCCACGGCAAGAGCAACCAGCACTTCACCTTACTTTCCGACCGGAATCTCCACATCAACGCGCGTTTCATCGGCCTTAGACCCGCCGGAAGACAGAGGGACTTCACGTGGATTCAGGCGCTGGGTATTCTGTTCGACAACCACACTTTCTCCGTCGAGGCGACCAAGGCTGTAAAGTGGGACGACGGAGTCGACCGTCTTAAGTTCTCCTACGACGGCGAGGAACTGCACCTGCCGGAGGGGTACCCGTCGCTCCTCCGGACATCGCCGGAGAACAGTGGCAGCGGCGGCGGCGGCGGCGTTGAGGTTGAGAGGACTTCGGACAGGAACGGGGTTCTGGTGGTTTTGCCGGAAGTTGCGGAGATTTCGATCACGGTGGTGCCGGTGACGGAGGAGGATGACAGGGTTCATGGGTACCGTATACCTTTTTCCGACGACTGTTTTGCCCATCTGGAGGTGCAGTTCAGATTCATCGGCGGATTGTCCCCGGAGGTGGAGGGTGTTCTGGGGAAAACTTACCGGCCGGAGTTTGTGAATCCGGCGAAGCCCGGAGTGGCGATGGCGATTGTGGGAGGTGAGGATAAGTACAGGACTTCTTCTCTTTTGGCTGCTGACTGTGTGAACTGTGTGTTTTCTCATGAGAGTGTGGAGCTTTAGTTTTTCTCACAATTAAAACTAGTGATATAGTTTTAATTATTTAAACATTTTTAATTTGTTCAATATTAAACATTTGAATTGTATTTTGAATATTTTCTCGCAGTTATCAATTCGTAAATTAATTATTCAAACATTTTTTTTTCTTCAAATCTATCATTTCGTAGTTATTTTCTCACAGTTACTTCCTGAGTTGAGTTAATTTTAATTTGTTCAATATTAGCAGACTGCTTGCCCCTTTTCATTCTATCTATAGTTTTAGGTTTACTTTGATTGGAAATATATATATATATTTGAAAAAAACGAAATTTATTAGGCTAAACCAGCCAAACTAGAAGGAAGAGAATATCCTTCCGAACAATCCAAAACTGAAGAGGTAGCAATAGCATGAGCGAGTTGGTTGCAACCACGCTTTACAAATGAGAAAGAACAACTACGAAAAGAAATGGCAAGAATTTTAATGTCTTCTAGATAGGCTCCGTAAGAAGTGAGGGAGCTCGCATCTTCCTGGATAGATTTGATAACCCGTAAATTGTCGCCTTCCACTATAATATCGGGCCATCCATGTGTAGCCGCTTGGAGCGCCGCGTGAGCTTCGCCTTCGACTGGGCTCACTATTCCCTGTACCCTAACCACATTCCACCACAAAACTTGGCCGAGAGAATTCCTCGCTACCATCGCCATCTTATAAAAGTCGCAGTTTGTTGGTAGTGCAATGTCGAAATTGACCTTAACAATACCAGTCATGGGAGGTTGCCAATGCGTTTGACTTTCCGAAATCGTGGCAGGCAAATTAGGGCCGAGAGTCTGATGGAAGACTTCCAAATAACTCTCACTCCACGACACCAGCTCACCTACTCCAACTCCGGGATTCCCATGCACGTCATTGTTCCGCACCTCCCACAACTTCCAGCATACCACCATTGCCAAGAGAAATAATTCGTTAGTTAAATTTTTGTGAAGAAAAGATAACCATGCCTGGAAAGATGTGAAGTCTCTGCACACACGTAGGTTAAACGGCTCTGTCATCCACACCATCGAAATATTTCTACAATGCACTAGAACATGCATAATCGTTTCTGGGTGGATCCCGCAGTGTCCACAAAACGAAGAGCGAACGACATGCCGCCTGAAAAGTGCCACGTAAGTGGGGAGGATGTCCGAGATTGCTCGCCAAAGAAAATGTTTGATCTTGGGAGGGATCGAGAGGTTCCATACCAGTTTCCACTGCCTCTTCCGGTCTTCACAACTCGAGGAGGGACCGCTCCCTACTGTTGCCTCTGGAAAAGATCGATTGCTGTGGATTTGATGGTAGCATGATTTAACGGTGAACCGGTCATGTGTAGACAACTTCCACACTAGGCGGTCTTTCGCATGAAAACAGCCGATGGGGACTTCCAGAATCCGGGCTCGATCTATGGGCCAGAACGTATCATTGATGATATTCAAATTCCAAGTTCGTGAATCCGGGTTAATCAAGTCCGCTACAGAATTTGGGAAGGCCGTGTGAGAAGGCCTTTTGGTGAAAATAACTCCACTACCGCTATCCCTCAACCACGGTGTACCCCAAATCGAGGTCGAGAGTCCGTCACCAATTCGAATTCGAAGTCCCATCTTCACGCAAGAACGAGCTGATAGCAAACTTCTCCATGTCACCGAGGGACGAGTACCACCATCCGCTGTCTAGATATCACCCTCTAGGAAGTAGCGGGCCTTTAAAATTCTTGAGAGGATTAAATCTGGATTGGTTAGGATTCTCCACAATTGTTTTGCCAACATGGCTAGGTTGAAGCTTCGGAGATCTCTAAAGCCCATTCCCCCGGAATCTTTGGGCTTATAAAGGTGCTGCCATGAAGTCCAAGCCATGGATCTCGAACGACCACTTCCCCACCAGAACTTCCGAATAGCCATCTCGATCTCCTCTACCAATCCTTGTGGGAGAGAGAAGCATGCCATAATATACGAGGGAATTGCTTGAAGTACTGCTTTGATCAACACTTCTTTCCCCGCCCTCGAAAGAAGTTTCTCGCTCTAACCGTCAATACGAGACCAAACCCTATCCCGAAGAAATCGAAAAATGTCTTTACGAGATTTTCCCATCGTCACTGGCATGCCCAAATATTTCTCATGCTGCTCCACCACCTGGAAGCCCAAGATGTTTTGAATTGAAGTCTTTGTGGAATGAGGAGTGGCTGGGCAAAAAGCAATTGTTGATTTCTCCGTATGAATAATTTGCCCCGAGGCCATCGCGTAATCATTTAGAATTAGGCGAAGAACTACTGCATTATGATCTGAGGCCTCGCAAAAAATTAAAGTATCATCGGCGAAGCACAAACATGAAACTACTGGGGTTGTTGGTGCAATTTTGATTCCCCGGATTTCCCCAGTCACCACCGCCGAGTCTATCATAGCTAGAAGCGCTTCGGTGCAATAGATAAACAAATAGGGAGATAGGGGGTCTCCCTGCCGAAGTCCTCGAGATGGTTTAAGCGATCCAAACTGCGTACCATTAAAGAGAAACGAATAAGAAAGTGTGGAAACACAAATCATAAGCAAATCAACAAAATCTCTCTGGAATCCTAAACGAGCAAGTATTTTGCGTAAGAAAGCCCATTCAATTCTATCATAAGCCTTACTAATGTCTAATTTTGCTGCCAAATAATTTGTCCGCTTTTTAGAATTTGATCTAATGAAGTGGTTTATTTCGTAAGCAACAAGAACATTATTCGTGATTAGACGTTTAGGAACAAAAGCTGATTGGGTTGGAGAAATGACATCATTAAGTAGGGTTTTCATCCGATTGGCAATGACTTTAGATCCGAACTTATATATAACATTGCAAAAACTAATCGGACGATATTCAGTAATTTTCTCTGGATTAACCACTTTCGGGATGAGAACAATAAATGTGAGGTTGAATTTGCTCGGAAGCCGACGATTATTTAAAAAATCTAACACGCAATTGAGAACTGAGTCACCAAGAATCTTGGTCGGTTAATGTTTAAGAATTATGTTGGAAAAATATATATTGGTCGGTTAATATTTAAGAATTATGTATTAACAATTAAGATCCAATTATAGAATTGGGTTATAATATAATTTCAAAGTTCATTCCATTGTGACAACTAGGGGTGTAAACGAGCCGAGCCGACTCGTGAGCTCGAAGAGCCGGCTCGTAAAAAGCTCGAACTCGAACTCGAGATTTTTGAGCTCGAGCTCAAGCTCGCGAGCTCGAGCTTTCTGATGAGCCGAGCTCGAGCTGGTTTTCAGTTGTTCATGAGCTCGCGAGCCGGCTCGCGAGCCGGATTTATTATTATTATTATTATTTTTTTTTTTATATGTTATTTTTATTTAAATAATGTATAATAATGTAAAATATTATAGAAATAAATACAAATATTAAAAATATATATAATTACAATTTAGTTTTTATTTTTTATTTTTTTAAATAATTTTTAATAATAAAATAATAATTAAAAAAATATTTAAAAAAAAAAAAAAAAAAAAAAGATAATGGGCTCGAGCTCGAGCTCGAGCTCGACACAACTGACACGAGCTCGAGCTCGAGCCAAAAAAAGAGGAGCTCGCGAGCTCGAGCTCGAGCTCGAGCTCGACAAAATAAACTCGAGCTCGAGCTCGAGCCAGCCAAAAGAGGCGAGCTCGGCTCGAGCTCGGCTCGTTTACACCCCTAGTGACAACAAACGGGATCTTAAGAAATTATTAATTTGTCATTGCATATGATGAATACGTTTATGTTGGATTTTGGGCTGAATGGATATTATTTAAGCTAGCCCATTAACACAATTATTCCATGAGATAACCCAATAAGAAATCAGTCCAATAATGCAAAAGCCCAAGTCTCGGTCAAAATATCATAAATCTTTAGATTTTACATTTGATCGTTGATTCTAAGCTTTTGATCCAGTTTACGATCATTCGAGATACTTAATATATATTTGTCTCTCCCACTTGCCATAATTTATGATCTTTTCTCTTTCTCTCTCCTCTCGCTGTACCGCATTCAATTCTTCTTATCTGCTTCCGACGACACTCTCGTTGACGATGACATGGTGTACCAAATTTCTCTTCTCCTTTTGAGACCGTTATATTCTTGTTTATCCTTCTAGAGAGAGAGAGATGCAATTTGAATTTTAACCTATTTTCTAGAGCGAGTGAGATTCACTTCTAAGTATGAGAAAAAAGAGAATTTAAATTATGTGAGGTTGCGGGTATTGGGAGGGAGTTGGTCAAGGTCTAAGTGATTTTGTTCCTATCTAGGGTTCCGAGTTGTCTATTCTTTGTTCTGAATCGTTGGAGCCACCACTAGTTGTTTTTCTGGACGAGAAGTGGCAATAAGAAACTGAGATGTAACATAAAACTGAGTTTCTCAATTTCGTTGGAGTTTAACAATTTATATCTTCTCTATTGGTTCGTTTCTTCATATTCGAAATAGATTAGGTATTATGTATTATCTTCTATTTATCATCAAGTTCAAACGGTGCCCAACAATTTATAAAGTAAATAATGAATATATACAAAGATTAAAATAAAAATAAAATACGAAATTGTAGTAATTAGTAAAGGCCGTTTTGGAAGTTTGTTTATTCGTTGAGAGCAGTTAAGAGTATCCAAGTGCTCTGAGTTCGATGGGCCTGCTAAATTCTATGGCCCAAATCGTGCTTTGAACAAATTCATCTCATTTACCTATAAATTTAGGTCCACTATTTTAGCCCATAATTTGGCACCACAAATTTAATTTAATTCAAAATATATATAAAGTCTTTTTGGTTCTCGAAATATATTTTAATAAACTTTTATTCAAAATTATTCAAAAAATAATAGTTATAGTTTATCAACTCTTAAAAGTATTAATTTATGTTTTGTTGTGCCGTTGGTTTTGTAAAATAAAAACCTACACGGCTACACTACATACATAAATGGGTTGTTAAGCATGCATGTTTACATTTTCAAATTAAACATTCAATTTTCGTGGAAATTAAAAGAGTCATGTTTTTTTTGTTCTTATTTAAAGTCATATGTGGATACCTCTAATTTCGTGCCACGTGGAGTATAATCCTTTGAAGCACACCTATTGAGTAGAAATATTCTTCAACACGTTTTTAAGTCAAACCGAAAAGGAAATTGCAGCCAGAGATTAAAAGGAGAAAGTCGTGAATAAGCTGCGCCTAACAAAGAAAAAAATGAACCACAATAACTGAACTTGGCCCACATAAATTAGAAAATGAATAATATGACTGAATGAAAAAACAAATGTCAGTGTGCATTCAGAAAAGAAATCACGTAACCTAAATAAATTAAAAATAAATAAATTCTCAACTTAATCCTAAATTAATATTACAAAAAAAAAAAAAAAAAAAAAAAAGAATAAAAAATTGCGAATGTAGAATGTGACAGGAGCAAGTTGGAGGGGTGGTGGGGTTTAACATCGTACCAAAAAGCTGGGACTTGAATTTAAGGAGCTAGTTCGGCTGTACGACGTAGTTTCGTGTTTATTTCTTCTTCCTTAATTTGGCCTTGCAAACACTGTGATGCGATCTACTTTTTCCACACGCACACGTCACGCATATTTATTATTAAAAAATAAAGAGTAAACTACGAAAAAGCCCCTGAAACTTAGATTAAATTATGAAAAACACCCCCAGCTATTCCTAATTACCAAAATCCATTCAACTTTTGTTCTCATATTGCACCAAACTCCTTACGATTTGATTTTTCACAAAAAAAATTTTTATTACATAGAATATTCACGGAAAAATATCGATTACACCCTTGCGGACGTGACATGATACTTTTAAGAGATAAAAATTACTCTCTCAAAGTCGTTACCCCTTTGTGTGTAATTTTTATCTTTAAAAAGTAACATAAAAGAAATTCCACATTTTTATATTCTCTAGAAGGATTCTGTGAAAAATCACACCGTAAGGAGGGTGTTGTAAGACGAAAACAAACATCGGGGGGATTGTTATAATTACGGATAGATAAGGGTATTTTTCATAATTTGACCTAAGTTCAGAGGTTTTTATTAATTTACCAAAAAATAAAATACAAAGTGAAATTAAACAACTCCGACATCAAGATGCTTGGCTTGAATATTACAGCACAAATATTATAAATTAGTTAAATTAAATAAATAGCTCTTAATTACACCGTGTCAAAACTCCAACAACTTTGAATTTCAAAAAAGAAAAGGAAAATAAAAAAATATAATACATCAATATAATAATACAATATAATTACAAAACATGGAGAAATTAAATTAAATTAAAGAAAGGCTGATGAATCTGTGCACTGTAAATTTCGACGAAGAATGAAACAATCAGGTGTTGTAAGATTTAAGAATACTCCCACAAAAACTACATACGATAGCTTTCCAAGACTTGCAGTAAAATGGGATGTAACAAAACCTCGTCAGAGTTTTCATATCCGCCACCGTGGCGCCGTGCCGGCACCGCGAGCACGTCCCCGCCACCGGCTTGCTTCGCCGCACCACGCTCTTCTGATCCACCAGAAAACAGAAACAAACCATCAATGCCCAAACTTCATATATAAATATATGCGAGGCCCTTTTTCTAGAGAGAGAGAGGGGGGGAGAGAGAGAGAGAGAGAGAGAGAAGCTTACCCGATTTAAAGAGGCCAAAGAACAGTATTTATATAGTTTTATTCTGATGTAATTTCTTACTCAAGCTACAATTAAATTATTGAATGTCTTTTCTATAGGAGAAAATTCAAGCAATTTGACTAATTTGTAGGGCTAAAAATAAAAATATAAAAACATAATTTTCAATACTCGATTTGAAATTGATTGTTAAAACTTAAAAGCTCGGTTCATGAGCTCATTCTGTTCACATAATGAAACAAACTTGAAAATAACATTTTGTACGATAAACTAAGAATTGTTCGACTCGAACTCCACCGCCTCAATTATATAAAAAATATATAAAACATGTTACTCGAGTTCGATTCGTCTCTGGCTCGATTAAAGCTCGTTTTAGCTTGATTTATGTTCAACTCGATTAAAGCTCGTTCGAGTTTGACTTGATTGTTTATCAAACCAAACTCAAACACAACTTAATAAAATCGATTAAAACCCTAACAAGTTTGAACTACTAATTCAGAAAAGAAAAACAAAAATTGAACTGCCATACATTTAACTCGACTCGATTCGTTTACAACTCCACTAGCTGGACTATCATGATGTTGATTTTTACTAGTTTTAGTGTTATTAAAGCTTAAATTCTAAATATTACTTGTTGGATTATATCCCATAAAATTCAAAAAAGAAAAATCTCATAAAATTACATAATAAATAAATAAATACTATTAAAACTTATTTTTAATGTACAAAATTAGTAATGAAGTCATAAACACCAAAAAGGTAATTTACCATTTGAGACTAGCTAGGGAGGATATTTGGATGTATAAGATTGTGGTTGGATGATCGACATCTGTCAAATATGGTTGGTTGAGCAATTATTATGTTTTAATGAAGTTAGATATGGCTATAACCCTCCTAAGCAAATCAAATTACAGCATATATCTTTTGATGAATTAATTCATATCTTAGTTACTAAGATATTGAATTTTATGTATAGGGGGGTTGAGATTTAATAAATGAGGTCATTCTATTTTAAATTTTATTATTTAGTTTAAAAAAAAATTATTAATGCAAATAAGATATATCAACACATATATATGTTGTACATTAAATTAGAGATGGAACAGGATTAGGAATGAAATGTCTATTTTGGGATTCTATGGAGTGACAAGATTGAGATTTTCAATGATTTAAATTTGAATTAACATTCTTTTATTTGATTATGGTCTCTATTTTTTTTTCTCTGAAACCATATATTTATTTATCAAAACGACAAATATAAAAATGTTTTTCTTTAATTTTCAATTCCAAACCTTACTAGGAATCAGACTCTTATGGAGTGATAAAACGGTAGATGTTTGTTCTATGCAACATTCAATAAAATTAATCGGCGAGTTTTATATATATCCTACTATACACGTATATAAATGATTAAATTCGTTCATATATTTAGCAGGATGTATTTGTGATATTGTGTAAATCAAAGTCGAAAATTGTTGAACGAAAATCATCATATGATAAGCTTAATTGGGTCGAACCTACAATTTCTTTACCTACTAGGCCACGAGCTCAATATTGAAGACCACTACTATCGAGGCCCAATCACCTTCAAATAAGGTTTGTGCCCGACAATCTCAACTAATTAAATTGCAACCCAATCAACGAGGTATAAATAAATGTTTTAACTCATTCCTTTAGGTACGTCATATTATCTGAGCAATAGTACAACATGTATTCCTTGGACTATTTCTACAATCTGCACGTCTGACTTGAGCTCGGAGGGTTTCCGTCGAATCAACCACCGACTTAGTTTGCGTGTTCTATGATCGTAGGTATCTCAAGGTTATCAAGCTCGTGATGCAGTAATCCACTTTACTCTTCCAACTCATCTTACTTTAACTATTTAAGGTGATCTAACATCTAGCATCATCACAAAATAACAAGTGTAATTTTTTTATAATTATTATTAATATAACTTTTTTTAATGTAAGTTTGGTTCGAAGTAAGAAAATTGGCACTAATGTCTGTTATTGGGTGGCTAATGACTAATGAGTGATGCCCATGTGATAAGGTATGGATCACCTCCCTACCCGTACGTTCCCATTACTATTGTTCCGAGGAGAATTTTTTTTTCTTTTTCTTTTAATGGTATGGCTGACAATTGGGATATGTGAGTCGAGCTTGTATCGGATCTCGTTACTATATGTTTAAACTTATATACCAACGGACCCCGTCAATGAATTGGATTGGCTAAAATGGCTCAAACTCGGCCTGATTCACTAACAGATAGGCTTTGCTAAAATATAATCAGACCGAACCATCGAATTTTATTTACAATTTACATATATGATTAGTATAAAAGTGGATAGTACAACATATATCAACACTCAATACATTGAATTGCGGGCGAATTTGGATATTACCGAAGCTTATACAAAGAACCAAGCAAACAAAATATAGGTTTTTGTTCATTGAACCGAAAATGGACGATTTATACATCATGGGCCTTTAAAGTTCATTTAACATAGTGTCACATGTAGTTGGATACTACTTGAATTGAAATGCCATTTTCTTTTAAATACCTAACATACTAGTAATACATATTTTAAGTTTACTAATCAACATTCAATAATATATGATTTAGAAATATTTCAAAATATGCACCAAATTACACATTTTTTTTTCTTATTCGAGATATACGTAATTCAAGAATTGTAAAAATATAAATTCCTCAGATATGCAACCGTACGAGTCAAAAATTAGCATGGAGAAATTTTTAGATCGACAGAGTTTGTGAGAAAGATATTAAAACATAAAACAATAATAAATACTGCAATCACTTTGTAATCTACCAATTTTTACTATGTAAATATCATGTAAATTACATTCTCCACAATTCCCCCAAGGTGTAGGTGACCAACTTTTTTTAAATTTGTTTAAAGGAAATTGATAGTGCCTTCTGCCTACACAAACACTAAATTAACGCCTTTTGAGTTAAAAATTGAAAAGCACTTTAATATTTTTTTTAATTAAAAACAAATACTTTATGACACTACATAAATAATTTCTCAAAAGGGGAAAAAATATCTAAAGATATGAAATGAAATGGAGGAATGGACAATACTTTATTAATTAATTAGTGAATATTTTTTTTGAGTAAATTCAAGTCCATTACAAGGGGAAATAGGGGTGGGGGGGACTCGAACCCTAGACCGTTACCCTATTGGTAAGGGCTAGGTACCAACTCTCCTAATGAGGGTTGGTCTTAATTAGTGAATATTAAATAGGGGTAATATGCTAAGAGCCCTCAAATCAAACTTAATTTGAACTAAATGATAATCTTAAATTTAATCTTTTAATTAAATCCCTATTTTCAAATAATATATGAGCTACATCCTTTAATTTTTTTTAATACCTAATTTGCCCTTATACCCTAAATATAATATTTATATTCACGTTCCTCCAACTTATCAGATTTATTTCTTTTATTTTATTTTCTCTCTGCTTCTCTCTCGTTCTCTCCCTCTCGTTTTTTCCTTCTCTCAATCTCTATCTCTCCACATCTCTCTCGCCGCTCAGTAATGATTGGGCTGATGACGGCGGCTATGGGCGGTGGCTATAGTGGCGGAGAACAACAGATCTGCAAATTCTGGTGTGGGTCGAGAGGATTTGGTGGAGGCGGCAGCGGTGGGTGGAGGCCGCGGCGGCCGGTGAAGGCGACATCGGCGGGTGGAGGCCGCGGCCGCTCGTGGAGGCAATGACGGCGGGTGGAAAGCGTGGTGGGGGTTGTGTCGTTGGGGCTACGAATGCGATTATGGTTGAGATGTTATGTAAATTAGCTTTTCACTAATCTATTTGATCTAGTTTCCTTGTGTTTTGAAAAAAAAATGTTTGATTTGGGTTGTTCAAATGTCAGATCTAGGTTTTTCGAAAGTTGGTAGGTGACTATAGTCGCGGTGGCTGCGAGCGTGGGTTGCTAGGGTTGGCGGCTAGGGTTTGCGACGGCTAGGAGTTTTTGGTGGCTAGGATTTGGTAGTAAAGCATAGTACACCGTGGTATACTATATTACACCGTAGTATACTGTAGTACACCACTACACTATAGTATACTACAATACGTCGTAGTATACTACAGAAAAATTGAAAAATATGTAAATTGAAATAAAAAAAATAAAAAACTAGCATGTCTTTTTTTTTTTTGATTAGAAAAAATAAAGAAATTTTTATAATAGTGTATAAAATGCTAAAATGAATAACGAGAAAAAGGAAGAAAAACGGATATTTTGAAGAAAAAAAATATTAGATGAAAATATGAAAATATTAAATGTATAATAAATAAAATGATAAATGCAGTTTGGAATTTACTTAATGAACATTTCGAATTTGTGAGTAGAAGGGGCATTTTTGGAATAAATATTATAAAAAATGTGAAACAAATATTTAATTAGACTTGTCATTTAGTTCAAATAAGTTTTGTCACTAGAAACTATATCCCAAGACCCCTATTAACAATCTTTGAAAATTAATTTAAAAACAAAATTAATTATGTGTTCGAAGAGAAAATGCATTGCCAAAAACATTCACACCACACAGTTCCCAAAATCTCAGAGAAACACAAATCTCAGATAGTACCAAAATTCGATGTACCTGCTCCTACTACTCGTACAGGTTCACGCACTTTCTCTCTCTAACAGGCAAGCACCACATCACCCCTTCGTTTTCAATCGGGGTTTCAATTAAATTAAAAAAAAATTGGGCAAAAATGGAGGACGAGAAATACTCCGACGAGTTGAATGTGGCGGTGAGGGGTGGTCCACATGGCGTGTTCCCTCTGCGAAAAGGTGCAGAAGCAATTGCTCTCCACAAATTCCGACCAGGTTAAATCCAAAGACGACGATTCACTTGTTACCGTTGCAGGTAAATTCTGATTTCTCGAATTAGGTTACTTTTTCGTCAGCCGTTTGTTTCCTAATCAGCATTTCTGTGATCGGTGCCGCAGATTTTTGATAATGTGGGAAACGCTCGTTTCATTTATTACGGTTTTGAACATGTATTGAATTTTTGGTTTTGATTAGTTCATATGAATTTTTGGGTTGTTTCATTTAGTAATCGATACAGTGGCCGTCAATTGGATGTAAAATGATTTAAAAAGCAGTGTTCATGAACAAGCATCGATCATCGTTTTACGAAGTAATTATCGATTTGCAAGGCTGTAATACGTAGAATGTGTCTTGAATCACTTAACCTCACATCGAGTAAGGTTAAGTGATGTTTTGCAGCTATGCGAAAATCGGGACTTTGTGCACTAGGGCAATGTAAATAGCTACCGTTTTCTTTTTTGGAATAAACAGATTGGAGTGTGCAAGCGACAGTAAGCTGGATGCTGTCGAAATCCTTCGGCAGCAAAAACATCTCAATTGTGGCCGAAGAAGACATCCAAACTCTATCAAAATCCGAGTCATCTTCTCTGTTAGCAATGGTGGTGAGTGCCGTAAATGGATGCTTATCCGAAGCATCAAGATTCGGTCTCCAAGGACCAGAGAAACCACTCAGCCCTTCACAAATTCTCGAAGCAATCAGCCAATGCAGCTCACGTGGGGGCCTGCTTGGTCAGCATTGGGTACTTGACCCAGTCGACGGGACCCTCGGTTTTGTTCGTGGAGATCAGTATGCAGTTGCACTTGCCTTGATTGATGATGGAGAAGTTGTGCTCGGAGTTCTTGGTTGCCCTAATTATTCGGTTAAAGATAACGGTTTAAATAAGTACAGTCGAGAGAATCGTGTTACGTCGAACGGTGAAGTTGGGTGTGTGATGTACACGAGGAAAGGGAGTGGGAAAGCTTGGATGCAGCCATTGATTCGTTTCGATAAGAGGCTCGATTGGCCGAATTCTGCGAAACTGATACGTGTTTCTTCGGTTGATGATCCTGCACTTGCTACGTTTTGCGAACCGGTGGAGAAATCTAATTCTGACCATTCTTTTGCTGCTGGTGTAGCTAGCACTGCTGGCTTGAGGTGTGCTTATTGCATTATCAACTAAGTTATTATTTGTTACATTAAGATGCTTAGTTTTGTTCTTATCGGTTTCATTTTTTTCTCTCAAAGTGTTGGAAAATAGATAGGAATTTGGCTTAGAATGTATGAATCTATTCTATTAGGTTGTGTTTGGAATTGAGGGATTTGAAATGAATGGATCCGAAATAAGTCCAAATGGGTTAGGATTTGAAAAGACTCCAAACGGGAAGGGATCTGAAATCCCTCACAATTGCTAAATAAAAAATAGAAAACTGTGAGCTGTGGATTTGAAATTTCTCGACAAATAACTCCATCCAAACAACATCAATGGATTTGTTATTACGGATTTGAAATCCCTCCCTCAAATCCTTCCATCCAAATGCGCCCTTAGGTAATTCTTTTCTATCTATGTTAGTAGATTTCTGTCTGTCTTAGGGAAGAAGTCTTTACCAACTCTATCTATATAAAGAGAGTTGACCATTCGATATTGTATGTTTGGCTATCTCTGCTATTCTCTCTGGCTATTCTATAATAAAACAGCCTGCCTGTTTTATTTATATTTATTTATTTATCTTTTTGAATGTTAAAATGCAGAAAAAAGCCGTTGAGAGTTTATAGCATGGTGAAATATGCGGCGATAGCAAGAGGAGAAGCAGAAATATACATGAGATTTGCGAGGTCGGGTTATAAGGAGAAAATATGGGATCATGCAGCTGGGGTTCTCCTTGTGATAGAAGCTGGTGGGGTGGTGACTGATGCAGGTGGGTGCCAGCTGGACTTTTCTCGGGGAATATACCTAGAAGGCATCGATAGGGGTATAATTGCTTGTTCCGGTTCTAAATTGCACGAGAAAATAATCGGAGCTGTTTATGCTAGCTGGGAATCATCTAACTTGTGAGAGCTGCTTTTCTCTCTCTTGTGCCAAGAAACTAAAGAATAAAGATGATAATCGAACACAACTTCAGTACTTGATGCAAGGTAAGGCCATTTCGTAAAAAAAATTGCTTATCGATTTAGGTTTTTTTTTTTTTTTAATTGTTACAAAATTGTGTTTTTAAATAGTTTTCTTGCATATAAAAAAATTTCAGGCCAAGGAAGTCAATAATGGAGCTGTTCTTTGTATACCAAGTTTCATATTTTCCGCAGAAGGTACATTTGTTTGTTACGTTTGTACTAAGGAGGAATCTTCAAACCTGCGGATTAAACGGGCTTCATTGTAGTAGTGAATCGAGAATTTCAACGGGGGGCTGCTCTTTCTCCATGTGGTAATTGAATAATCTAGTAGGCGAGACAGGCGTTTATACTATTCTTGTATAGTTATTATTTACTGGCAGTATTCTCAATCAATTTCCCTATGTAAAAAACCTTCAATACTAGGTTGCAAGTGAAGGAATCGACGCACATGTTCTTGCATAATCGATCTCCATTTTTAACATCGATCAACACAATTAACCAAGATAAGAAACAAACATCAAACAAAATTCAAATATTTGAATTAATAATGGTTAATCTTCCCAACCCAAACAAGGCCTAATAATGTTATACAATTTGAAGGAAAAAATAATATCATCTTCGGGAATATATATAACTTACGTATTGAAATTTCTTGGACCTAGATGTTAATTACAATCATGCCACAGGCATGACGAAAAAACGGCTAGGCCTGGGCCTGAAATTCCGCCACCTCAAGCTCGGCCTCTGACACGGCGGCGCCAAAGCCCTCATAACAATCTCTTTGCTACCCGCCTGCCTTCTCCTCAACCTGTTCCCGGTGGGCGCCGCCGCCTCAAATCCATGGCTAGAAGCAGGAGTTGTGGGACCTCTG
This sequence comes from Erythranthe guttata, assembly GCF_000504015.1. Next base: position 332,554 of record NW_012193430.1, read on the forward strand.
TTTATGCTGTGAGACCTCGGCGAGGCCAGATAACTACCCCGGAGATTCAACCTCTTCGTAACACCACCTCCGACGGCTGCCACCGGTGGCCTCGCCGGCGCCGGAATATTCTTACTGGTTTGATCCATAAGATTGATTCGGAAGAGAAAAACAGGGTGGTTGAGATGTATATATTTGCAGAAATGGGATTTAGGACCAAGTTATATATATACACAAGTGGTGAACGTATTATTAATTAATTAAGGGATGAGTTCTAAGAAATATCTGTATGTACTATTTTCAGAATTCAGAAAAGTGGTGCTTTAAAAACTTCTTTTGACTATTGACAGGGTATTGGTTGACCGTGCCAAACACTCATCTATTTTATTATTAATTTATTTTGATTATTTCAACTGCTCTATTCAAATATATTTGTGAGTGGGAGTGGTGGGGGAGAATGAATTGCGTCCTCTTTGGAATATGTTGACCGACGTCGATTTATTACATCATCATCTTAATATTTAGATAATAATTTGAGACCTCAAATGAACAAATGTAAAAGGGATTGAGTATAAAAATCATACATTTTCGATGAAGCCAAGAACATAAATTGATCTACGTTTTTTGTTTGTGAGTGTAGTTGCTGATTGGAGAACAACACATGGAAGGTTCTGGAACCGAATATCGTATTCGTCGCATCAATGTTGTGTAATTGTGTCCATTACTATTCTCATTTGAAACTCTACTTTCTATCTGCCCCATTTTCTGTCTCATTTCTTTATACTAATCTAAAACTCTGTCAATCTTGGGTCAAATGTCTACTTCGACTATGTGCTAGTACCTTCACCGTCTACCTTTAACATGAATCCTATTTATACAAGGATGTCATAGATAAACCCTAAATTCTAAATTCTTAACATAAACCCTAAATTCTTTATCTATGTGATATTCAAGACTTTTGGTAATTGTGTGAACTTGTCTTCTTGAGTATGTGCTTCCTTCTGTGGGTTACTGGGTGAATTTGGGAGAGTGCATTCAGAAAAATCTCATATATATATATATACTGATTTGAATGATCTCACGATCTCTGACGTTGTTCCGTATCCATTAAGAACGAAGGGCGGTTATATTAACGGCATTATAGATGAAAATTTTCATACCTCTAAATATTGGATACTACTAGTAGTAAGTAGTAACAAACCATCTCTATACATCAGGTCTTGTTTGATAAATTGTATTATTAAGTTTGAGGTATAGTTAATAAAGATAATATTTTTTTGGTGGACTATGCGTTAGAGCAACTAGGCCGGCCGACAAGGTTTACACCAAATAAATGGGTCGATAATTTGGCCCAATAAACATTGTAATTCTTACATGCATGTATGTGGGCCTATATATATATATATATATATATATATATATATATATATATATATATATATATATATATATATATATATAATATACTCCCTCCGTTTCATATTAAGTGTTACTTCGATCGTGTTTCTTTTTTTTTTTCCATATAAAGTGTAGTTTAGAAAATGTAGCAAAATATTTTAATTAACTTTATCATATATATGAAGTAAAGTGAAAATAATATCAAAGCTATTTAATAGCTTTTCTGAACTAGTGTGTAAAAGGCTTAAACGACGACTCTTAATATGAAACTGAACGAACCATCTTAATTAAATCCTATACATAAGTTCACATAATATAAAAAAATAAAATGAAATAGGGGTTCTAACCAAACCCCTTTTTTCAGCATGGACACTACTAAAGATATTTGCAGAATCAATCACCATAACCATAATCGGGGAGTTAGATGCTACAGTACTCGATTATTTATGCTGGGAGCAGTTTAACCGTAAATCTGATTAAATAACCATCTATTAAACACTCATATATATAGATGTGTGCGATTATGTGTATATATATCTATAGACTACAGTTGAAATCCACCAAGTGTAAGGTGCATACGTAACATCTAAGTACGCCCATAATTAATCTATATATTCCTATAGCATGTTAAGCACTAATGAAAAGGAAAATCAGTATTAAAAGCTGATTTGTACCATTTCCTTAAATAGAAATAAAATGTGGTTAAGGATAATAAATTTGTGTGGTTAAAAGATAATGATTCCTTTCGATGAACAGAGAGGATGGTCCCTAATTCATGAAAGAGAACCCTTCTTTGTTGTCAAAATTGCATTGATTTATATTTAATTTAGGTCATTTCTTTTCAAGAAATTCAAGAAAATGACACCCACACCACGCTGTTAGTTTCTGGATATTTAATCAAGAAGATGATGGAAATGAAAGCTGTCATTAAGACCAAATTAAGATAAGGGCTAAACCCCTTTTTTTTTTTAATAAAAAAAATTAAATTATTGCCCCTTAATTATTTGAAAGAATATATGCTTTTTGTAGATCGAAAGATGTTTTACCATGTCTGGCTTACTTTTCGAAATCACCAAGAAATGATGGCATGTGAATTAATAATGCAGCAACGGTTAATTTGGGATGTATACTTTTTGATCAAGACAGATGCGTGTTAACTGGTAATTAGCTAATAAGGACGAGATTAATTATAATTACTTGAAATACTATTTTTTATATTGACACCCACATCAGTTAACTGTTGAAATAAATTAAATAAATCAATTTATAAGTTGCTCATGGAAATATTTAATTCTGTCAATTATGTCATAATTATAAGCTGAAATTCCTAAATTTGAAATTTATTGAATATCTAATTACAAAATTCTTATTATTATTCGAACACTTTTAAAAGCATGGAACTATTTATCTGCTTTTGGATATAATTCTGCAAGAACGAATTTACCAACTGAATGGATCGAGCTACCCTTCAACATTTGGAAATATAGAACATTACTTTCCGTCAATTGCTATTACGAACCGAAAAATTAAGCGAATCAAAAGTATTGAGAAAGATGTCAACTTTATATATGTATGGTGCAACCGTCACTAGGAGAAATCTGTTACATGTCGATTGAAAGCAGATTGTGTCATCCCCAGAAACTTATCACATGACATGTGAATTTATGTATATGATCTGATTAGAGAGAGAGAGAGAGAGAGAGAGAGAGAGAGAGAGAGAGAGAGAGAGAGAGAGAGAGAGAGAGAGAGAGAGAGAGAGACAGAGACAGACAGAGAGAGAGAGACA
>NW_012193430.1:335816-347975 GCF_000504015.1 Erythranthe guttata
GTGTACGTATAATTTATAATTCTCCCCCCCTAGCAAAATCTGTAATCCCCATAATATATGTATAGATACATCCAAACAAATAATAGTTAATATTGCATCACTAATAAATCAGGCGTACCAATTCATGCCGGAGATCTGATACTGTTGCTGCCGGAAAACCCCATCTCCGAGACTACCCAGCATTGCTTGATGCTGCTGCAGAGTCGCCGGAGTTTGCGGCAGCTGGCTGACGATGCTGCCGTCGCAGCTCTCAGTGAGGAATCTCTTCGTCGGAGGTGAGCTGGCGCTCCCACCACCGCCGCCGCCATCGTCGTTCCAGTACAAACCCGGCAGAGCCCTCTTTCCGGCGAGGATACTATTCGGGTCTGCGGCGGCGGAGGAAACCAATAAAGGAAACTGATGGTGCTGTAACTTCAAATGATGATCGCCGCCGCTCATCATCCCATCGTAAAAGCTGCTGTGGTCGTTCTCTAGAAACCTCTGTTGTTCTCCGACGACGGCCATCGCCGCCGGCAAACCCGCCTTGAACGAGCCCATGATGACGTCATGTCCTTCGTCTCTTTCTTGATCCACCGGCCTCTGCGCGTTGTTCTTCTTATATATCCGACACAACACCCAATCATCCAGCTGTTTAATTACAGCAAAAAAAAAATTATTATTATTTAATTTACCAACCTCGGATTGGCGAAAAAATATATGTAGATTGTCACGGATCAGTAATTATTACCCGTAAGGAAGCCTTTTTATTGGTGACGTCACAGCCGGGAGGTTTCATGTTCGGGGGTTTGTTGTCGGTGAGTCTGTACTCGTGCATGATCCAATTCGTTTTGATTCCTTTCGGCGGCTTCCCGCCGTAGAAAACCAGCGCCTTCTTAACCCCAACCTTCTGTGTTCCTCCGGCTGTCATCACCGGCTTGTCGGTTCCGGTGGCCTTCCAGTAGCCGGAGGTAGCTGCCCGGTTCGGCCGGGCTCCGTTCGGGTATTTCCTGTCTCTTGGACTGAAGAAATACCACTCTTGCTCTCCGAATATTGACTTCGCTGTAAATTAATTCAATATTATTTTCTGATCAAAAATATTAATAAAGTTAAACCTCTATAAATTAATTAATAAAATCAGTACTGATAAAATTCTATTAATTTAATTTAATTATTATTATTGATTTATCGAGGTACTGCTGTGTATATATATACGCTGCAGTAATAATAATAATATATACCTGGGAGTTCCCAAGGATCGAATTTGTAGAGATCAACTTCAGCTATGATAGAAACAGGGAGAGGGGCGGAGGCCGCCTTCTTCTTCAGGTAGTGCACCACCAGTTCTTCGTCGGTGGGGTGGAAGCGGAACCCCGGCGGCAGCTGCGGCTTCTGCGACCCGGTGGAGGAATCGGTGCTCTCCATATATATATATATATATAATTCTTTTTTTATTTATTTCTAAATAATATATTGTTTACCGGAGGATTGTAACGAGGAAGCTTTTGTGTGTCGGAAGTTGGTCGGAGAAGAAGAGCATGGTATAATTAAGAGAGAGAGAGAAAGAGAGAGAGAGAGAGAGAAAAAAAAAAGGGAAAAAAGAGAAAAAATTCAAATAAGCTGAAAATGTTTATTTGTTGGGGGGGGGGGGGGAGTTGGCTAATGCTCACAATCTCTCTTTTTTATATACGGTATATACGAGCCTGTGCCTCGATGTACAAAATACTATGGGCTACGTACAATTTCGCGTAGCATCTCCACCAGCCAATCAGATCGCGCCGCGTGTACGACTCATGAGTCGACGGCGTTTTTAGTGTTACGGAGATTATAACTGATTAAGCGCTTGGTTGATGACACGAAATTAGGGGGGCGATAAGAGAGCCTAAATATTAGGCGATTAGTAAAACGACACGCGCGTGGTTTTGAGGCGAATGGCAGGGCGACACGTGGCGGGGGATTTTTTTATGTTGGGGGGACCACGAGGGCAACATGGGGAAAATGGGTGGGAGTGATAAGACGGAGGGAGATAAGTGTGGGTGAAAATGGGTGTGTATGTATATGTATATATATTGGTTTCTGTGTGTCACCGTCTTTGTTATGCTAATCACTTTCAAAGCTACCGTCATTTGGCCCCTAATCGCTTTGAACATTTTATAATTACGTACTTAATCAATACTGTATTTTTACGATTTTTTAACCATAAGAATTATTAATTGTTATTTAAGAAATTCCCTTTTAGTTTTTACATAGTTTATTTAAGTGGATAATTATTTCTAGAGAAAATATTAGGTTTGAGGAAATAAAATTTACTTTTGAAATTGGAAAACAATTTTTTAAAAAAAAAATAGAATTTAAATTTTAAATACAATTTTCTCTACCTAAGTTTCGAACCATACAAGACAAAAAAAATAAAAAATCATGGTACTAGGGTTGGTCCAATCCAAATAATACTGGTAGTTGGGATTTTTGCTTTATGATTCTATTAGAATTAAATAATATCATGTGGATATTATTTATTGTTTATTTGGTTTATAAAAATTAAGTGGCCAGTTGAATTTTGATGTTCATTTTCTTTCTTTTCTTTTTAATTCTTATATTAATTTACCTCATTGTTAAGTACTAAGTAAACTTTCCAGCTGACACACTAGGATAATTAAATATTATACATGGTTATTTATAATAGATGAATTTGAACCGTTAATTTACACATAATCATACACACATTCATGTGTATGTATGCTTATCGATAGTTATTTAATCAAATCAACGATTGAAATCCACCTAATATAAATAATCAGATATAGGTGTACCATCTAACTCTCATACACGATTTCTAGCAATGATCGTATATATATATTTTTTTAATTCGGATGTAAAATGTGGAAAAGAGCCAAGCAGAAAATGACAGGTTGAATACTAGATGATATTATTCTGCTCATTTTTTGTGTGTGGATTTGAAGGAATGGAATCGATAACTAAATAATAATTGCGACTTAATGACATGTATTACACATCACAATTATACAACTATTTGAATTAAGATGGAGGTTGACTAAACTTAAAAGCACTTAAAAACAACTTATAATCTCTTTAAGAGCTTATAAGCTATTAATTTAAAAATTTGAAAGTGTTTGATAATGTTTTAATACATTGCTCGTATTTTTATATGCTCACCATAATCATTATATTGAAACCTTTTTGTTGATTTATCTTATTATAAAAAAAGTTATAAACAACCATATTAAATGACCTATATTAATGGAAGGCTACACCGCGTTATTATCATCAGGTTGTTGTTATCCCGTAGACCTACGTATAATCACACACACTCATGTAAAAAAGGTGTACTACGTGAGTGGTTATTTAATCTCATCGACAATTAACGAACATCTGGTGTCAATTAAATGAACGTACACAATTAAACCTAAGATTTTACATAGTATAGTGTAAAAGCAAATGTGTGACGGAAAAGAATCTTTTGTATACTAATATAACACACGGTGGGTGGGGTCCATTGCTGGTTTCATCATCGACCAAGTCCTATTCAGAGTCAAATCATATTGTCTATTTTATTATTATTATTATTATTATTATTATTATTATTATTATTATTATTATTATTATTATTATTATTATTATTATTTATTTTTGTTTTCACTCATGATTTTATAGATTCATCACTCATAAGATTTATCGGGTGATTTTGAATCATAGATTTCACAGACATTTATATGCGGGTGTATAAAATGTAAAAACATATACTGAAAATATATTTGATGAAGTTCATTGGTTGTAGCTTCGACACAGGCGCGCACTCTTTGAGTTCGAAATTATTAAATAAATTACATCTAATTGTGAATAATTTTTAACCTAATTACCTTCTGAAATAGAAATCTGATTAATGGGCATTATGGCAACATCCTAATTTCATATTCAATTGGGCCCTATTGTCCATAAGTGACAATCAATGTTGCAATCAATTGTAGTTTTATGTTTAATTAGTAAATATACACTTTAGTAGTTATTATATTCAGTGGCAGGGCCGCGTCCTGGAACATTTCTCATATCTCTATTAATTTATATTAAATATAAATAAATTGTGTATACTAACATTGACGGTCTCCCTTTAGAATTTTTTAATGCATTCTGCTCTCAGACTTAAAATCCTGACTTCGATAATTATTAATCATACAAGGGTCTGGCATATATACTACGCTAGTGTCTCGACTATTGTGGAATATAAACATTTATGTCATTGAATTTTATATACCAAATTATTAGCTTGAAAGTACTCAGAATTAATTTTATTTTGAACGATTACTTAATAAAATGAAAAGAAAAGTAAATTTGAAAATTTGATATAATTTAGTGTATGTCATTTTTTACATTACACATCAACAATCACATATGTTAATTGTGAGGCACACATCTTTTTCAAACCATAAGATGTAGCATCTTCCAATATATATATATACCAATTAGGAAGCTAGTAAATAATAGCTCATGATATTATTCATATATATACACATATATGGAGTTTTTCTCTGAAAATTAATGACGAACGGTTGGTTTGTTTATCAAAAAGATCGATTAGACCCCTTGAAATGAACTAGCCTATTATCATATATGATTCTTAGTTATTAATATGTTATAGCTAGCTCTTTTGCGATGATCACTAACACAACTTATCTATATTAATACGAATTGGAGCGCCAAATAATTTCCCGATCTCGATCGGTTTTTACTTCTTAGGGTTTGTTTTAATAGCCATATAACAAGGTACGGTGTACATATACATAATGATTACTAATTAAATATTTTTTTTCCTAGGAACAAATTAAAATAAATTAAAGTAGTCTAATAAGACAATATAAAAGATTAATTAGGTTTACTACATTCAACAATCATGTGTTTACTTCACCACATATATACATATATATGTGTGTGTGTCTGCACGAATGTATATATGGAAGGATGACATGATAATAAATGGAAAAAAAAGTTAGTATATATATATATATATATATATATATATATATATATATATATATATATATAATATGGGAGGTTAAGAATGATGTTGAGTGCATGCAATGCATGTGGGATGCACAAGGATGCATGTAAGCCAAAGTCTCTTTTTAAAGACTTGTGAAAAATAGGGTATCAATCGGTTTCTTGTTCAAAGCAAACCTAACTTCCCCTTTTTGTGTTTATTTTTATTTCAAACTCTATAACTAGCATGTGTAGTTATGTTATGTGTGTATTATATTGTACTTTGATACCATGCCCCTCGTGACTTTATTTATATATATATGCTCCAAAAGTGCAACCCTTCATTATCTAATTTTATTTTCCAGGACCGACCGTATAATTATTACTCATGTGTTCGCCTCGCCTATATTGTCCGATCCATAGGCTTTGGATTCGTTATTTCTCAAGAATCTACACTATTTTACGATTATATGTATTTATTATTGTTCAAATTCAATATAGTAATACAATATTCTAGTCCGTCACTCGGTGTGATATACTTTAATTTGCATTCATGCGAGTCCAGGCAGGTACGTAGTTAGTACAGCGTGGACTTAAAATAAATTTTCGGGAGTTAAGGAGCAGCACCCCTGGAAAAAAAATTGGACACTTTTTTGGATAAATTAGGAAGATAACTTTTTTAGGGGTTTCTTTTACATACATACATACATACATACACACATGCATGCATACATAACATACATGATGATTATTATTGAGAGATATAAGATAAACCAAACTATAATTAAATGAAAGAATAGGTAGGTAAGATATATGGGGCAGAAATTGCGGGCACAAGGAATAGCGCTAAAAAAAACTCTCATAACAAAATTCAGGCAAACTCGCTATTTGCATGACCCGCTTTCCCCTTCACATGTGATTTTATTTATTCAAATCCGTTTCACATTATTATCCATCTCTCTCACGCAATCATTACTTATATTATATTATATATATATTGTTTGGCAACACACACAAGTCAAAAATATTATTATAATTATATTATAATTTATATTATATTGTTGCATGATGATTCCATGCACGTGCTGGATAACCTAACCCTAGCTTGTTTTCACACTGATGAAGATATTATTTATTTAGTAGTTATCATTTTATGGAAGCGTCGTTGTCACTGCATATCAAATTGGCGTTCCTAGGTTACGTTTCTGATATTGCAACGTTGAACATAACAAATCAGGAAACAATATTTTTTATTATTATTTTGTTTTTATTTTTCTTCAATCCTTTTTCAATTTGGAAGATAATTGTATGTAGTATATATGTATCATTAAGGACGTACGTACAGACATATATAGTAGTAACATATAATAGTACTTAGATTTTTTGTACAACTTATATTAAGCCTACAAATATTCACTTGTTTTATGTTTTTTTTTTTTTTTTCGAGATTGTTTTATTAATTTTATAGGACCGCACGAACTAGCAGTTGTTCTAAAATCAATTGGTGATAGGAAAGGCGTATATACCCGTAGACAACTGTCGTCGAACTCAGGCTAACGAATTTCATCAACTCCAATCAATAGGATGATGGATACACAATCTAAATTGTCTAATTCAAAATTATAGTATATTTTATTTATCATAATATTACAAGAAAATGTCTTCTTGTGATTTTTAGATTATATTCTGTATGTATATAATATACGTACATAAATAGGGTAACACGCTAGCCAGCTTGTTGAACTCCACTTGTTCTAAAAATCTCCATCTCTGTCGGAATTTTATCATAGCTAAGACACATGAGTTTGATCAAACTACTAAATTTGAATTATATTTCAAATTATACACTAACATAGGCCATAGCTGATGTGGTAAATATTTTACTTGTACGGATATATAATATAATAGGCTTCAATGTATTTGTTCACAAAATAAGACTAATTTATGTTCAAGTATACGCTTTTATATGTATTTTCTTTGTGCCAAATTATTTGTTATTTAAAGGTTTAGTTACACATTAAAAAAAAAGACTCATTCAAAAGTTTTTTTGTTGACAAAAAAAAAAAAAGCAATCAAAAAATACTGCATCTATGTATTTTATAATTACCAAACGAGGATTTAAAATTCGCGCAAAAATAAATAGTTAGCATTAAACTGCTAAAATGATACTCTATTCAATTCACATAAGTTGTTTTCGGAGAAATGTTTATATTACACATTATTTGTCACTTTATATTACCAAAATTGCATTAATTGATAACTATTTTTTTTCCCTTTTTTTTTTCCTTTTTTTTTCCTTACTATTCATAATATATAAGGATTGCAATTTGTCGGTTCCGGGAGATGGGTTTTGTCTAAATTTCATTACTAACGGTCGCTAGGTTCAATTTATCACAGATGATTCTAATGTAGTTTACGTTTATCGTATGGCTTGCAAGTTATTATACGAGAGTACTGTATGACTTGCAAACTATTATATGAGAGTACCGTATATTTATCTAGTGCACTTATATAATTGGTTGCGAGTTTCTTTATTAAAATAAATTAAATAAAGGTTTTGATGCATTGAACTTTAATTTGTCCATATTAACTCACGATGTCACAAGTCATGCAATTAGTTGGCATGCACCATATCTCAAACAGTCAAACCTAATTGATCTCATTTTTCTCTAAATTGGAAAAATTGCTGATATCACTCAATTAAATTCGGCATTTATTACAAACAGTACTTACATTTACGAATTATAGTAGTTTAAGTGCTTTTCCTTAATCCAGGATTAAGATTCCTAAGATTTAATTAATCACATCCCAAACACAGCTTTCACTAGTGGCCAACCTGTTGCTAATCACCCTCAAATCACTTGCCATTTTTGTACACCAAGACAGAATTCCCTCTCTCATTCCATTAAAAAGTTAAAATTAAATTAAAGAGTTAAAATTAAATTAAACACACAGTAATACTCCACTAAGGTGCTTATCATCATCATCAGCCATTGAAGCTGCTTTCATAGCTAGAGCTAGGTCAGAATATTTAATTAATTAAGATGCTAATTGATTAATTAGTCTACCTCCAACCAACCATTAGCAAATAATGCGCTTTTTTTTTTCTCTTTAATTAATTCCCGTGATTTGATTTTGAGTCGTCGATACTCGATACCTACCAATTAATACCTGCCAATTATTCGATTCTTTATTATTTATTTTTTTTTAAATTTCATACTAATTATGATAATGAGAATTGATTAGCAGGGACCAAAATCAGTGAAAAGATCTTACTGCATGTACAAAAATGGAAAGAAGGGAACAACGTTATCTCAATTGCTATCCAGACATTTATCATTTTGTTGAAATTTTGTCACATGAATTGATGCCCCTCTTATATATATGCTTACGCTATTCATCATGGAAAATAAATAAAATAAAATATTTGCCTTCATTAAAGAATTGGGCTAGGAAAATAATTTTAGAAGTGTGTCATAACATTTTCAGCCCAGTGGGCCAACTTATCTATAAATTTTATTTTATTATTTTATTTTTGTTTTGCAAGTATTTTCAAAATTGGCGGGAGCATGATCTCGTTATTATATGATGAAGAAAATGAAGGTTATGACTTATGAGTAAGTCAAAGTCTAATTATCAAAAAAAAGAGTAAGTCAAAGTCAAATGGAAGGAAATACTTCCTCTGTTCCAAAATAATTGATTTTTTTTTTTTTGAGATAAACTAGAATAATTTATTAAGCAAAATATTCAATGTTTGAAGGGAGAGAAGCTCCTTCAGAGGAAATAAATAAACCTTGACTAGCTAAAGCATGGGCTAAACAATTGCCCTCTCTTTTGACAAAATGAAAATCACATAAGGAAAATGAGCAGATAATACGTAGGCTATCTTCAACGAATGCTCCGTACGATGCTAGTGACTCATCTCCATCCTTAAAAGTATTTATGCTAGTGACTCATCTCCAAAATAATTGATGTTTTAGGTTACATAACCTTCATTTCGTTCAGCATATAATATGTGTGAGTTTTAGAAAAAGACTTATAATATGACTGAAATGCCCATGTAATTAATTATATTTCAACTAATTAATATTAATAACTAAAGGACATAATTGAGAAAACAGTAATAAATACACTATTGGAATTATAAAGTGACATTTAATATGAAACTAGAAAAATTCCCTAAAGTAACAGTTAATTAGAAATAGATGGAGCAATAAAGATGAAGATAGAACAACGGAATAAATATTAAATAATATGTGTGGTTTAATTTGTAAATTGTTTATTAAAGTCGTATCGTCATTTTAAGTTGTGATCCTTTTATCTGCGCCGAAAATAAAGAACTAGGACTGTGTCACATTTCTAAAAAAGATGGAAATATCTTACCAAATTATTTAATTATCTTCTAATTGTTTTTTATAGCACGTGTGAAATACCATTGGGTTAGAGCGGTAGCCAGCACACATATTATAATACTAATACTTCTTAAAAGACCCATTATTATTTTTTTCAAGATAATATATTTTTAACAAAAAATGCTGGCGTCTACTTTTCATGTCCAATATTAAGCCATTGATGAACAACATGAATATATGATCATATAAAATATATGCATTGTTAATATAATTTGTATAACGTTTAATATATTGGGTACAAGTTACAATTGTTTTTATTTCAAATTTTTGTAGATATTATATCCAGTAAAATACATGAGTGATCTTATACCACAGATCTATACATAATAAAACATACACACATTCATGTGTATATATGAGTAGTGGGTGATTATTTGCAGTGTTCTAAAAATCGGCCGAGGCGGCCGATTAATCGGTCTCCGAGGCGGAGGCGGTCCAAAACCTTTACGATTTTAGTGTAAAGGTTTGAAAAATCGGTTTTTTGCCTGTGAGGCGGTTTTAGGCGGTCTGAGGCGGTCCGAGGCGGTCTGAGGCGGTCAAACCTTTAAGGCGGGTCAAACTCGGTGGCAAAAATTGGTCAAAAATCGGTTAAAAATCGGTATTTTTTTTTTAATTCAAAATAAAAGTTGGATTTTAATAAAAGAAAATGTGAGTTTATGCCTTATTTTGTTTATGTTAATTGTTATTGTTAAAAAACTAATGATGTATGCCATGAATGTTCAAGAATAAACGTAAATTCAAAAAAATTATTTTTTTATTTATATTTTATAAGGATATTTATGTATTATGATCTTATGATTATTAAACTTTTATTATATATGTTATTAGGATATATACATGATGGAGATATAACTATGTTAAAATATATTTTTATATATGTTTGGAGTATTTATAAATAATATTTAGAAATATATTATATTAAATTTTAAAAACCGATTTATTTCCGATTTATCACCGATTAATCACCGCCGCACCGATTAATCGTGAGTCGGTGCCTGACCACCGACTCGGACCCGATTACCGATTTTTACAACCTTGATTATTTGTATTCACATTCATGTGTATATTTAAGCACCTCGCGGTACAAAATCATTCAGTGTTTGTAGCATCTCATAGACAGTTTTTATATACAAATAAATTTGTTGACATGTATTTCATGATATCATTTTTTGAGAGACATTCTTGAATAATCCATTGATGAACAAAAAATAATTATAAAACTTTATAACAATAATATTATTAAATTTTGAAGGCAAATACTAATCATCTACTATAATTGTAAATTAAAGTACACAATCTAATTCCTATGCTTTATCCTTTCTTTTTTTTCACGTGCTTTCCAAAATTTCATCATCATCTCTCCGGTTGGGACTACTAATTCTCTCACAAATCATAATCTACATAACAAATACTCTCTGCCTACTGTATTTTTGGCCCAAAGAATTCCATCTATTTACACAATCGCCCCAACCAATCATCTGCCCTCCTAATCATCTACTCAGCTATTCACTGCCTAAACCCCAACCCACCAGCCTGGGTCTGGTACCGAGCAACAAACGGGTCAATCGAGTTCGAGTATTCCTGCCCGAACATGCCCGCATTCTGCGGGTAGAATCCGGGTTGGCCCACCCGCTGGGCCCTGGCCCCACTCTGGACTTCTTCGTCCACCACCTCACTGCCGCCAATAATACCAATGTGCTGCAGAGAAGGGGCAAATATGTCATTTTGACAATTCAAGTTATTGTAGACCGGTGGCTGCTGGACCGGATCTGGACCGGGTTCGGGCAGCGGGTTAAGCCCGGCTAGCGTGGCCCAATCGAAATTCCCAGAACCCAAATGCGCGAGATTCAGCTTCTGCTCCTCTTGCTGAAAATTCTTCAGAGAATCCATTCTCGGCAAAGAGAAGAAACGGTCGTTAATCTCCGGCAACGAATCCATAACGTCGTCGTATTGCGACGAAGACGACGACGAAGATCCGATGCTGTACTCTCTGCTTTGAACACCGGTAATTGCGGATTTTTGTGCGCTCGAATTCTTCTTGTAAATCCGGCAAAGCACCCATTCATCCAGCTACAAAATTAAAAATCAAACACATCAATACGAATTCAGAAACATGAAATTAAAAAGAAAAACAGAAAAAAATTGAAGAAATATCTTACTTTGGCGCTGCCATGTTTTCTGGAAGGTTCGAAGAGTCTGTATTCGTGCATAATCCAATTGGTTTTGGTTCCTTTAGGTGCTTTACCGATGTAGAAAACTAGGGCTTTTTTAATGCCGACTTTTCTCCCCTCCGTCGTGATGATTTTATCAGTTCCGGTGGCTTTCCAGTATCCAGATCCGGCGACTCTGTTCGGCCGAGATCCGTTCGGGTACTTTCTATCCCTCGGGCTGAAGAAATACCATTCCTTTTCCCCAAATATAGCTTTGCCTTCACAATTCAGAAAATATAAATAATTAATTTAATTGGAATGAATTGAATACAGAAAACCAAATTCAAAATCAAATTGGGGGAAATGAACTTACTGGGGAGATCCCAGGGATCGAATTTGTAGAGATCAATATCTCCGATGATCGGCAAGGAGAAATGGTGGCCGGCGACTTTTCTGCAGAGGTACTGCACCAGAAGCTCCTCATCAGTCGGGTAGAACCGAAACCCGGGAGGCAAACTCAGTTGTGAAAGCGGGTCGGTTTCTCGGACCCCCATTTCTCTGTGATAATTATTCAGCTTGCAAGTTGCAGATGATCACTATTATATTTTTTAATTATTCGAAATGATTAT
>NW_012193434.1:0-90001 GCF_000504015.1 Erythranthe guttata
TATTCTTATATTATTATAATAATAATAATAATAATAATAATAATAATAATTATTATTATTATTATTATTATTATTATTATTATTATTATTATTATTATTATTATGTTATTATTTATTGGTATTATTATTATTATTACCATTATTATTATTGTTGTATTATGAATTCTTGGAGGTTATGGATGACCACCATTAAACTCTCCATTAAACCTATTTACCTCCACCATTATTCATCAGTAAGAGCCTGTTTGGCTAAGCTTATAAGCTCCTAAAAACATCTTATAAGATGTTTAAGAGCTTATAAGCTCTTATAAAGTGTTTGGTAAAAAAATTCGAAAAGATCTTATTTTTTCAAAAAATAAGCTGTTAGGGAGCTTATAAGATGTTTTTAAAAAAGTACCCCCACCCCACCTTTTTTCAATAAGATCTTATTTGATTCTTTACTAAAACACTTAAAATACAAAATTACCCTCAAATACTTTATTATATTACATGAATACTAATAACATTTATATTTTATCAAAACAACATATTCTTGTAATCAAGATTAATAATTAGTTAAAATATAATTATCATAATAATTGTAAAAAAAATGTTCTCTATTTATATTTTATATGTATATAAAAATACCCGAATATTCTTATTATCTCAATAATAAATTCTATTTCTTTTATCTAGCTATAAAAAAATATACATTTCTTTTACAACCTTTATATTATTATATATTAATATATTAATGGGAGAAAAATTAAAACTTTCACAAATCTGTTTCATTAAAATATTTTATTACACTTCATTTTATTTTAAAAAATTGTCAAATGTCATATCAACATACATAAAAAAATATTTGGTATGTTTAATATATAATTTTATATTATTATTTTTATTTGAAAAATTAATTTGTAAATATTATTATAATAACATTTTAGGAACAAAATTATTTAAGTCGAATTAGTTTGACAGTTATAATGGCGTCATGTACTTTTTTGTCATTATAGTGATAAACAGACCTTTTATTTCCAAACACCTGATTAACTTATAAAAATTAAAATTAACTTATAAGTTACATATCCAAACACCTTAAAAATTAATTTTTAAAATAAGATCTAACAGCTTATCAGCTCCTAAAACATCTTATCAGATGTAGGAGCTTATAAGATGTTTTAAATAAGCTTAGCCAAACGGGCTCTAAGGTCTTGTAACTCATGACCTTTGACTAGCTTTTCTACACCTATAAATTAGGTGCAATGCATTGTATTTTGTACACTTGAAGCTATGGAATAATATATCACATATTCTCCCTACTTTGTTCTCTTCTTCTTCTATACTCTTTATTAGTTTCTCAACACGTTATCAGCACGATTGTTCTATTTCCATTTTCGAGTAAAGATGATCCAAAGAAGATAATTACTTCTCAACCATGGAAGATGAAAAGGGAGTTGATTTCAAATATTTTATTATTTTTAAATTGATTAAATATTAATCATCTTAATTTTGTTGTAGGTGAATTTTCGTGCAATTCACGAGTCTGTACTTCGATGTCTGTTTTGGACTTGATAATGTCCGAATTGCAGAAAATGCAAAATACGAAACTTGTAGCATTTTCTATTGGCTGTTCGGAACATTTTGAATCATCAAAATCGGATCTCGATCAAGAGAGATATGCTTAAAATACTCAGCTCTGCCAGAGCTGTCCCTTGTGCTAAATTTTTGAGATGAACATAATGTTCTAAAAACAAAAGGGACGATTAAAGGCATAAAGCCTAGATTACATACGAGATTAAAATTCTCGATCGAGTATATTTGACTTTAAGTCTAATGATAAGACTCTTGAACAATTGACTTAGATGGTATTCTCCATTTATAGTACTATTCGTTCATGATGATCAATGTACTATAACAATTTTATTATATATTGAGGCCCAAATCGAGCACGTGTAATCAAGTGACTCGAATGTTTGAATGTTATATTATAACAATTTTTATTATATATTGAGGCTTGAAGCCCAAATCGAGCACGTACAATCAAGTGACTCGAAGATTTGAGTGGTATATTAAGAAGAAAAATAAAATAAAAGCTCCTTGTTCTCTAGTTTATGCAACTTGAAAAGCTCCATTAATCGAAAAAGAACTCGAAGTTCATAAATTTTAGGCTCAAAGCCTAGTTTAACTATGAAAGCTTGAAAGCTTATATGGAGGAATATTAAATATAAAGGCTTGAGGCCTAGAATAAATTTGAAGACTATAAGTCTCAATTGAATACATTAGACTCAAGGTCTAAGTGATGATAATCAAAATTGAATATGTGAGATAATGGGTATTTCCCACTCAATGTACTATTTTTTTCCGATTAAGTACCAATTATAAAGGCTTGGCCTAAATCGAGTACATAAATTCAAGGTATAAAACTCAAACCTTGATATTTGAATAATATATTGTACTCGAAAGAACTATTGAGTTTGTTGTTCAATGATATATTTTGAGTTAATTATAGTACTATTATTTCATATCAAGTACTATAATGATTTATATGAAACCTTCAAGCTCAAATCGAGTACATAATTTTAAGCAATAACACTCAAATCTTGAGATTATATATGTACTCGAAAAGACTATTCCTTTGTGATTCAATGATATGAGACATATCACACAATTTGAAATTATTTTGATAGCTCAAGAACAAATGTAAATATGAGCTTTGGATCATTGAAGTTGAAGATCCATTAACGTGTCATGTAGACACAAGCCAAATATTTCATAATGAAAATGTGTCTAGAAGACACCGAGCAAAATATTATTGTTTCATTTTTCAAGAAACGAGTACTTACTTTGGGGTATGTGTCTTGAACACATAAGTAAAGGTACCTTAAATCTAGTTACCTATGAAAAAGAAGAGAGATAGATATTTGATCATCTCTATAATTTGCTCTCTTTAAATCTTGACTTTGTTGTTTTCATAACGATAAGTAAAATATTTCGATATATGTGTCTTAATATACATATAATGGAGAATTGTAAGAGAAAATATTCTCTAATTTATGGATCTATATTATGATCATGGAGTGACAACATAAAAACTCAAGTTGCACTCGTAATAGCAAAATAAAGATTTTTAATAGCATATCGTACTATAATACGAGTTGTGAGCTAATACAAAACTCGTTCAATTGTTGTTATTCTTTGAAAGTGAAAACAACAATATTACATAATTCAAAGTATGTTGACATGAAAAGCTATCATGGTGCTCAAGCTTATTCACTATAAATTTTATCTCATCATTACAAGTGGAAGAGAGATGAGAAAAATAAAAAAATAATTGGTCATATATCCATTTCACGATAAAACCATGTTGATAAGCTTTATCAAGCACCAACACAAAAGCAAAAGAAATTGCGTTGATTTTGCGATTAACGAGATTGACCAATTCAATTAAAGTTGCAAGTTTCACTCCAAATCCATATCTATGGAGGTATGTACATGATTTTTTTATATTTGTCTAGATGAGATGAAATTTCAAACCAAACGGAAAAAAGGGAATGTGATTTTCTTGTTAAAATTCCAAACTCTCTGCATATTCTGATTTTTCGAAATTTACATTTTACTCCTTCAAAATTTTCAAAAATTTCATTTTAGTCCCCGAATTTGAAAATTTTACGATTCAGTCCAAATAATTTTTTTTAGAATATGCAGCTCGTTCCTTTCATCATCCGCAATTATGAATCGATTTCAACATTTTCAGTTTACACTGAAATTTTTAAAATTGCAGACTTGTTCCTGAAGTTTTAAAAATTTACAGTTTGGTCCCTAAATTTTCAAATTTTACAGTTTGGTCCCTGAATTTTTAAAATTTTAAAATTTGGTCATTTGTGTACCGAACCTGTTAGATTCTCAAATGTAGTTACTCTCATCTAGATAACAACTATATCACATGGTTTATTTATTATTTATGCTATGCAATATTTTGCACCCCTAATGGGAGATATTTCTATGGCATACATTGTCAATTGTCATTTTAATGAGACAATTTTCCCGCCGTTAAGGGGGAGATAAGAAGCCGGTTCTTGTATAACGGCGTGAATTATATGAAATGATCTTTGTCTCATCTAGATTTGTGCATAGAAATATTTAAGCACAAAAGAAAAAAAAAAGAATTCATTTGCAACAATTTTAATGTCTAAAATGCTAGATGCATTTATCGACAAAATAGCAACTTGATATTGTAATATATGTTGCAAATGAGTGCAAGAGAAAATGTCTAAGAAGGACACATTGCACATTAGATTTTGCCATGAAAGGCTAAATAAACGAATGTCCTCGAATGACAAATTTCACATTGTGATTGCATCGTGAATCCCTAAATGGGTGAAAAATAATTATATGGTACACAACTAACCAATCTTAATTTATGCATATAAGAGGGGGAGATATATATGTTGGTTCGAATGATTAACACACTTATAAGTGGTGTGAATACCGTTCAATTAAAGTCTACTAGCGCTAGTAGCATCATACTCTCATCATATTACTTATCTCGTTCATGAAAGGATTCGTCTTAAAGACGATGTTGGGGGACGCCTCAACACCAATATCCATTACTATGATTTGAGAATTTTTTCCAATTATGGTGGCATAAATGAAATCCATATTTGGATGAGAAAATCATTGATGATTACATGGTAGCTACCGAGATCATTTTAAATCGAACCATTATGTGCCAATAAAGAGTTGATTGGCAAATGAATCATGGTTAGCTTTTCTCTAAGTGAATAGAGAGACATTTGAGACCATTAGTTCTCAATTTCGTTGTTGTACCGATATAATATCTTAAAGAATTGAAAATTCTTTTCGAATGAATATTCATGTACCAAATTGAATTTGTTTATATTGAGTTTGAAAGTGGACAAGTAGTCCTCAATACTCCCTCCACATTGTGAAACTCAAAAGCGCGCGTTTTGTCCATGAATGACATTCTTATTGAAATAAATAATGAGCTCACGCACATAAAGTATTATGAAAAACTTTATTGATGCAATATAGAAAATTCTCTATAAGATAAAAATACATGGTACATGAAAAGATATGGATCTCAAGAAGAGATTGTACCCACAAAGGCTACAATCCCCATTTATATGAATATAATTCTCTAAGGAGAATCCGGTACCGGAAAGTGAAATAGTGAGCTCTTGATTGATTATGAAGAAATATGGGGACCACTAAAGATGTTATCGAATAACTATATGTACAATTTTTTATAATGTGAAGAGCTTGAAGCTCGTACATTTTAATAGATGTCGACATCTAATTGGTCATTATTATATGCATTCACAAATGCAATTGACCATGATTATTTGAAATTATTGATGACATGAATTGTACATTGACTTGCGGTCATTACACATAAAGTTGTGAAAGCCTTTAGTGCAAAAGTGGGTAAAATCATTGCGGTAAATTTGAATGCCTTTGAAAATATATTTTTATGATGCAATCACTTTATGATGGTATTCAAAATACTTGACATGCATCATGTGGATGCAATTACCGCATATTTATATGGATCATAAAATTAATGAAGACTTGATAATGTTTTTTGCATATAATAAGAGGTTTCGTGAGTCAGACTCTAGAAATGATCCATTTACATATTATCTTCAAAATATGGTACATTCACCTCAGTGAATACCTTGTTAATGATCAAATAATTTGACTTACCATTATCATGGTATAGATGTGAATGATCTAAATCTTGTGGAGACTCACGAAGAGCTCACAAATACGGTCAATTATTTGATGACATAATTTGAGATGAAAAATCTTGGAAGGGCAAAATTTATCTGGGAAAGAAGATCTATTAAATGGAATCTTTATCCATTAATACACATAAGAGATGGATAAGACTCATTCAATTGAGTGGTATTATGTTTGTCCAATCACTGAATATAGTTAAAAGATCTTTTAAGCCCTCGAGAAGATAAAGAAAGAACTGCAAGTTCCAAAAGTGTAAAATGTGTATTACACTATCTTCATGAAAAATTTCGTGGATCTTAAAGCAGATATAGTTGGCTATATCAAAGTCAAATAATAAATTATCATGTTCATAAATTCGTGTATTGCCAACTACTTCAGTGAGAAGATGATTAAAAGTCATATGTCGAAATCAGGGGGAGCATGAGCACAACCTATAACAACACTGTACTCTTTTTCCTTCGACCAAGTTTTTGTCCCAATAGGTTTTTCTTGGCAAGGTTTTAACGAGGCAGTGTCACGCTCACAAGCTTTATATGGATATGTACTCTTTTTCCTTCGTTTAGGTTTTGTCCCATCGGGTTTTCCTAACAAGGTTTTAACGAGGCATATTCCATAAATGGTGGACATCCAAGGGGGAGTATTATGAATTCTTGGAGGTTATGGATGACCACCATTACACTCTCCATTAAACCTATTTACCTCCACCATTATTCATCATTAAGGTCTTGTAACTCATGACCTTTGACTAGCTTTTCTACACCTATAAATTAGGTGCAATGCATTGTATTTTGTACACTTGAAGCTATGGAATAATATATCACATATTCTCCCTACTTTGTTCTCTTCTTCTTCTATACTCTTTATTAGTTTCTCAACAGTTGTTATTATTATTATTATTATTATTATTAGAAGAAAGAGAAATTGGGAGGAGAGAGAGTGTAGATATTAATGAGGAGAGAGAAATGAGGGGAGAGAGAGTGTAAATATTAATGAGGAGTGATGTATAGGAGAGAGAAATGAGTTGGTGGAATAAAATATATAGGTTAGTTAGTAGGTTTTAGTAGGTTTGAAAATTGAAAAAGTATGAATAGTGTATTTTCAATAGAAATTTGATAAGAAAAAATAAGATTTTCTAGATAAAATTATCAAACAAACATGATCTCGGTTTTATGAATAGTATAAAACTAGAAATGAGTTTTGGAAATAAAAACAAACATCCCCTTAGTCTTCAATGTGTACGTAACTCCCGCACAATTGTGGTTTAAATTTTCAGAAAAATGCAAAAAAAATATATATTTCTATAAAACACTTTGCACATAAAAAAAATTAAGATATGCAAGTCCAAGTGATGCTGTTGAGCACCATTAAAATGGAGATCTATAATCATGCTAACGGGAAGAACAATGTAAAACCCATTTATTTATTTGTTATTTTTCCTATTTAGGATAAATTTATTTGTTGTAATTTCTTAGGTGATTACGAGCTCAAATTTTCTTGGTTTGTAGGAATGAATGTTGCGGGGGAGTGCAAACTTCGACTCATTTTCACCAGTAAAATATGGCCATGATTATTTTTTTGGTAAATCAGGTGCTTTTATATTTTGTAGTTTTAATTGGTGAAAATTCTTTTCAATTGGAGTCAATTAATTTATTTAAGCCTGAATTGATTGCCCTCCACCAACACTTATTGGTTGTTTAAACCGGAACCGATTGCCCGTTTTCTCTTCTATTTGATGCTAAAAAACTTTTCATTTTATTTTTTGTAAATTCACGTATTCCTCATCAAGAATTAGTTTTAAATAGTTTGAGGATTTTTAGTAGTTTTATCCCATTACTTTGTTCTTAAGAAAGAAGACTATATTAATTAACCATCGACAAAACGAGGAGGAAGAAACGTATATACCCTTCTTATATGTCTGCTGGTTCAAGTCGCTCACAAGCATATGACAAAGCTTATCACAATGTCTTGTAACAAATCAAAATAAACAATTCTGAAAACAAGAAGAAATGACCCTAATAAGTAGTATCATCATTGAATGCACCAAAAGATCTCACCGACCGAACTTCGTCCTGGAGAGCAGAGCAGTAGTTACTTGAAGACAGTCACTTTCGAGTATAATCATTGTCCAACCTTGGGTCAATGCCTTGTGGATTGTTTTTAAGGCTATAAGCGCTCCTCCTTCGACCGGTTGGATTCTTCCCGGAATTTGCTCGACACTCCACCATAAGGCGAGCCATAGGAGTCTCTCGCCACCATTGAAGATTGGAAGAAATCCTTGTTCGCCGAGAAAGCGGCGTCACAATTAATTTTAGCTATTCCTCCTCTATTTTTTAAATAACAATATTGAACTGAACCTTTACAAGAAATTTATGTTATGATCAGCAAATTAAACAATAAATTATATGTTTATATTGTGTTTCAACAATAAACTTAAACTAATAATTTCATCCAACATAATATTTTGCTTTGATCTAAGATAATATTTTTCTTCACTTACCAATTTTTTCTAACCTTATATTGTTAGATACATGTATTTATTTGATTACTTTTAATAGGGATAATTACAGTTTTGGTCTCCCAAGTTTGCACGTTTTCACTTTTGGTCCCTCATTTACCGCCATCAACAAAATACATATTAATGTTGTCACATTTTAACACATTTAGTCCCTCCGTCTGTTTGACTGTTAAGTAGTAACGGTCAACGGTTGAATTTGGGTTTTTTCATTTAGAAAATTTTAATAAGACCCCTATTTTCTTTCAAAATATTCTAAAAACCCTAAAATTTTATCCAACCATAATTTAACCCCAATTTCATCAATTAACCAATTTTAGCTAATGACCCTGATTTTAAAAAATGGGGTAATCCGACATTGACTTTCTTTTTAACTCGGTTGACTCTTTTTCCGATTGATTTTTTTTGCCGCTGTTGATCGATGTTGAATGTCGGGTTAACAACGTTGCCATTTTTTTTCTTGATTTTTATTTAAATTGTTGAGTAATGGAAAACTATAATTAAAAAAAATCAAAGATGATAATCGGCGAGAAAATAATATCATAAAAAAGTCAAAATAAAGAAAAATGAAAAAGTCAACGCATCTCAATGACGGAAACATTTAAGACAAAAGGAAAAATAAAAAATTAACGGCCGGTGTTAGCCCAAAAAACCGTTGTCCTAGAGTGGTTATCTCATTTCCAAATTACTCCACACATGCATATTTCATCTTCTTCATATTTTTTTGGCAAGAAATTTGGGATGCACTGGCGGTTCCACGAAGAAAAAATTGTGGGGAAGAAATTATGGATTTCACAATTTTTTTAAATTGTACTTAGGCCCTAGAATTTTAAATAAAAACTTTGTTAGAAGTTTGTAGTTTTAATATTACAACACTTGATATTAATATAGTATTATTATTGTGTTATACAGTAATTCTGTTGATCGGAAAAAGAAGTCACAGGAAATAGTTCGAAAAAATCAAGAAAAATAAAAAAGTCAACATTGTTAACCGAGAATACGATGTTGGTGAACGGCGTCAAAAAGAAATTAAAAAAAAAACTCAATGCCGGAAAAAAAGTAAAAAAAAAAAAATCAACGGCGGTCAACGGTTAGCGATAATGGTGGTAAGAATCGTGGTCATTTGTCAAAATTGATTAAATGATGAAATTGGGGTTAAATTATGGTTTTGAATGAAATTTTAGGGGTTTTTAGAATATTTAACAAGAATGTAGGGGTCTAAGTGCAATTTTCTCTATGAAAAATCCCAAATTCAGCCCTAATTCAACCTTTGACCGTTACTTCTTGACGGTCAAACAGATGGAGGGACTAAATGTGTTCAAATGTGACAACATAAGTGTGTATTTTGTTGACGGCGATAAATGAGGGACCAAAACTGAAAAACGTGCAAACTTGGGGGACCGAAACTGTAATTATCCCCTTTTAATGCATTTATCATTATTTGTTATTATCCATGAAAAATGTGATAAAATGCAACAAAAGTGGAAAAATATATCCTTTTTTTTGTAATTATAAAGAGGTTACTACGAATAAATATGTACTTAAGAAACATAATGGATATCTTTTATGAACAATTTATCTAATAAGTACATTTTTCAGTAGGGAAAGTAGAAAAAATCTTCCCAAAAAAGAGTGTTGAAATTGATTTGGAGGATGATGAAATTAAAGATTCATCAAATACCTAACCTCCATCAACTGATCAATCAGCCCCTACTACGAATCCAACTTCAACCGGCCGTGAAATTGATGATGGAGTATCTAATGGCTCACAGAGACGAACACGTTATCATGGTCGCAAAACTGCAACAAATACTAGAAGAAAGAAGAGTCTTGATTCCATCGATTTATTTGTGGAGGAGTTTTATAATATGGGCAAAGAACAATCAAGTCACTTAGAAGAGGAGGGTATTAGGAGAATGCAATAGAACAATAAAATTACAAGCTAAAATAGAAACAAAGAGAATGAGAATTGTAGCAAAAACAAGAACATCAACAAAATAACGTGAGTAAGAAATAATGATGATGAATTCTGAATCAACGCCAAGGAAGGTAAAACTTGGATTATTGAACAACAAATAGAAATCTGGAGTCGTATTAGAAAATATAAAAAAAAATTGTACACGTCTGTTTTTGAATTTACATTTTATGTCTATAGCCGGAGGGATGTTCCAACAAGCTTGTTCAACTTATTGCAATTTATTATGTATTTTTGTTAATTTTATGATGTTCGTATTTGTTGAATGTGTTTAATTACTTTATTCATATAAATATCGATACGAATAAAATAAAATAATACATCTTACAATGTAATAAAAATATTGAGATAATATTTTATTTAATTAAATTAATAAGAGATTTTATACGAAATTGATGTAATTAAATACAAAATTCAAAACTTAATTCAAATATTATATTTAATTTATGAATATTTTATTATTGTTTAAGATATATAGACAAATTTTTAGGGAGTAGAAGTATGTACTATTAAAACATTGTTTTAAAGGAGTGCTAAATGTGAATTCCACTTTTAGGGAGAGAAATAATTAAGTAGGTGGCAGACCCCCATTGTTTAGAGAGTATTCTTGGGGAATCGCATTATAGGTGCTCTAAATATCACATAATTTAATTCCTCTATGTTTTTTTTGAAATCTTCACATTTTTGCTTGTTTTATCTTTTCAATGTTTCGTACCATGTCTGATTATCATGATTTAAAAAAATATACTATAATAATAATAATTAATTAATATGAAACGTCTGATCCGTCCCACCAACCTCGGAATCGTAAGATGTTACACCTGATTATTTACATCGAGTGAATCTGAACTGTAAATTTAATTAAATAACTATTCACTAAGCACACATACGTATGTGTATGTTTAATTATATGTAAATCTACTGTTCAAATCTACCCAACATAAATAATCAGAACCCACTCTAAAATACATATATATCCTCGTCAAAAAACTAAACTTCTACAAGTAGCCTTAAAAGGGAAACCCCATCCATTAATACAAAAACAAATAGAATTTTTCTTTTTTAAAAAAAATGGATCTCATAGCTGCAATAATAATATTCTCTCTCATGCTTGCCAATACCATCACTGCTCAACAGCCACTCCCACCATTCTCATGTGAGTCCTCCACCAATCCATCAACAAAGTCGTATCCATTCTGCAACGTCGGTTTGCCGATCGGAAAACGGGCCCACGATCTAATCGCGCGCCTCACCCTAGACGAGAAAATCTCGCAGCTGGTGAACAAGGCGTCGGCCATTCCAAGGCTAGGAATACCCTACTACCAGTGGTGGTCGGAGGCTCTGCATGGAGTTGCGGTCGCGTTTGGTGTCGAAAACGGGGTCTCGTTTAAAGGGAATATCCGAGCGGCGACTAGCTTTCCGCAAGTTATACTCACTGCAGCTACATTTGATGCGAATCTTTGGTACCGAGTAGCCAAGGTTAGTTAGTTAGTTAGTGTACATTGATTGTTTGATAAATATTTCGAATCTAGCTAGCTAGCTGGTGATGAAATGTATGTCTGTTAATAGATCTTGTCTGTATTATCTGTGGTTGAGATATAGATAATGCATTTTATTCAACTGTGGGACCTGTATTATTTTCATAAAGTTTGGGTTAATTTCACTTTGCAGCCTCGTAATATACCATTTTGCCAGTTTGCACCCTCGAAAATAATTTATGGCACTTTGCACCCAAAAAACATGTTTAATTATATATTCAAAGTGCACCCTAGTCTATTTTCCGGACATAATTTTCTGGCGTGTACTTATTTTATGATCGTTAACATGGTCTTTTTTGTCTATTCAATTGATTTTTTTTCTTCAAGGTGCATATTACTAATGGATTTTCAAGCAAAAATGACTATGTTGACTATCAGAAATTAGGTTAACGACGGAAGTTCTGACCGGAAAATAAACTAGCATGCAATTTGAACGATTAAACATGTTTCAAAAGTGCAAAGTGACATAAATTATTTTTGGGTGCTAAAATGGCAAAATGGTATATTTTGAGGGTGTAAAGTGAAATTAGGCTAGAAAGTTTTATAGTTTTCCATGATTATGAATATATATTTTATTTTGTTTCCTGGTCCAGAGAAAGGCAGATAAGATTCCATGTTCACACAATAACAAAAGTGATTTGATTAATACAGTAGATACTCAGATTAGATAATAGTTTCTCTAGAAACCGATTCGATGAAAACGCATTAAATTATTACTTAGATAATTTAATATTTTGTTAAATTGATAGGATTTTGTTAGTTCTTAAGCCTCGTTTGCTTGTTACTATTAGGTTAGACTGACTGAGTATTAGAAGTTAGTAAGATGTTTAGTTGGTAGGATTCAAAATTACTCAAGCCCGGTTCTAAAGTTGAAATCCGTAATTAAGTAATACTACGTCATGAAATTAGTTACAGTCATGTCTCCAGCGATTAATTTTGTCAGGGGCTATTAAAACGAAAAATTACAATTTTATCCTAAAAAAATAGCTTAATTTTGTTAAATAAAAAACTTTATAGTATCTAATAAAGTAATCTAACAAATTTAATACAACATGTAATCCAAAGAACCAAACACATTATCAACTAATTAATTAGTTAACCAGTACGAAATTAATTCAATCTAATTTAATCGAGTCTAATCCGATATAAGTAAGCAAACAAGACTTTACTATATTAATTTATAGAGCTTAAATGTATATTTATATGCATATATTTTGAAAATCCTCAGGTACTAACTGCAATTTTAGTCTGGAGTTGTCAAAAGTAACCATAATTTGCCATAACAGTATGACCCTTTCTTTATTTCTAACGCACACGTGTATGCATTTTGCAGGTAATCGGAACGGAGGCTCGAGCAATATACAATGAAGGAGAGGCAATAGGCATGACATTTTGGTCACCAAATATCAACATTTTCCGAGATCCGAGGTGGGGAAGGGGACAAGAGACACCTGGCGAAGACCCTTTTCTTACAAGTAAATATGCCGTCTCGTTTGTTCGTGGAATCCAAGGCGACAGTTTCGAAGGGGGTGACCTCAAAGACGGACGTCTTCAAGTCTCTGCATGCTGCAAACATCTCACCGCTTACGATTTGGATCACTGGAAAGAAGTCGATCGCTTTACGTTTGATGCTCATGTACGCAACATTTAATCAAAACCTTCTTGATTAATATATATATATAGTATGTCTACATTGTAGAATTAATTGTAAAAGAAAAATTTGGTGTTTTTTCTTTTGTTATTTTTGTTTTGGTTACAGGTTACAAAGCAGGATATGGCAGATACATATCAGCCGCCTTTCAAAAGTTGTGTAGAACAAGGGCGAGCGAGCGGGATTATGTGTGCTTATAATCTTGTAAACGGTGTTCCTAATTGTGCCGATTACGATCTATTAACGAAAACCGCTCGTGGCGAATGGGGATTCCAAGGGTATAATTATTTTTTTAGTAACTTGAAAATATTATCATTTTTGTTCGTTTAAATTTTCATGTTGTCTAATGTCGTTTTAAATAAACAGATATATCACTTCGGATTGTGACGCAGTCTCGCTTCTATATGAGAAGCAAAAATATTCGAAATCGCATGAAGACGCCGTGGCAGATGTGCTTAAAGCCGGTAACATATCAAGATTTTTTTTCTATAAAATTAGCTTTCTAAAATTTATTTAATAATAATAATAATATAATGTTGATCGAAACACACAGGTATGGATGTTAATTGCGGCGACTATCTGGCGAATCACACAAAATCAGCAGTCGAAAAGGGAAAAGTGTCGGAATCTGATATAGACAGAGCCCTTTACAACCTCTTCTCTGTCAGAATGAGATTAGGACTTTTCAACGGCAATCCTAGTCAACTTCTGTACGGCGATCTTAGCCGTAATGACATATGTACCCCTGAGCATCAAGACTTGGCACTCGAAGTTGCACGTGATGGCATTGTCCTTTTAAAGAACTCTGCAAACCTACTTCCACTATCTAAGTCCCAAACGAAATCTCTTGCGGTAATAGGGCCTAATGCCAACGTCTCGAAAACACTCGTAGGAAACTACGCGGGGCCACCTTGCAAAACCATTACTCCGCTACAAGGACTAACGGATTATATCGAAAAAATAAAATTCCATGAGGGTTGTGAAAACATCAATTGCACGATAAATGCCAAAAGCAAAGCTGTGAAACTTGCGAAATCGGCAGATCATGTCGTTTTAGTAATGGGACTCAATCAAGAGGAAGAGAGTGAAGATCGTGACAGAGAAGAATTGGTACTCCCGGGCGAGCAACAAAGTTTTATCATGAGCGTTTCGGAGGCCGCTAAAAAGCCCGTTGTGTTAGTATTGCTCTGTGGAGGTCCCGTTGATATTTCATTCGCGAAAAATAACCCCAAGATCGGAAGTATTCTTTGGGCCGGATATCCCGGTGAAGCAGGGGGGAAAGCAATTGCAGAGATCATATTTGGTGACCACAATCCAGGTATAATACCCTCTATAATATATATTTTCCACGTGTCGAACTTATATATTAGTATAGAATAATTTAATTAATGTGTGTATTCAGGAGGAAGGCTTCCATTAACTTGGTATCCGAAAGATTTCATCAAAATACCAATGACTGATATGAGAATGAGGCCCGATCCTTCGTCAGGATATCCGGGACGAACTTACAGATTTTACCAAGGCGAGAAAGTTTATGAATTTGGCTATGGTCTTAGCTACTCGAACTATTCTTACAAGTTTGTTTCCGTCGGTCAAAGTAAGCTCGACTTCAAGAACTATATTTTAGTTTCGGACATTAGCTCGAAGTCATGTGAAAATGCAAAGTTTTCAGCTATTGTTAGTGTTGAGAATGAAGGGAGTATGGCCGGTAAGCACTCGGTTCTGATATTCGTAAGGCACGATGAAGCTGGTAATAGGAGTCGTCCCATGAAACAGTTGGTCGGGTTTCAGATAGTGAGATTGAATGCAAAGGAGAAGACTAATGTCGAATTTGAAATAAATCCATGTCAGCATTTCACAAGAGCCAGTGAAGATGGAACAATGATTATTGAATCTGGAGTTCAATATTTGGTTGTAGGAGATCAAGAGTATCCTTTCAGCACTAACATTTAACCAAAAAATGTCACTTTTTGTTTTTTTTATGCTTTAATGAATAATGATTGGAAAAAAAAAAAAAAAAAAAACATCTTTGCACATTTCAAAGCTATTATTATTGCACTTATTTTATTTATAAATTTGCCAATCCTGTGGATTTTTATTTAAAACTCCAACGGACATGCAAAAATTTGTTGCAGAATTTAACAAACAAGAAAAACATTCGGAAACAGAATTTATTGAATCAAAATAAATATTGTGGCATAAAATCTCTAATTTAATCCTCTCATTTTCTATCAAGAATAATATAAATTTGACTTTGAATATTTAGAGTTGGGTCATTGACTTGATATTTTTCGAATTTGATTTTGCACTTCAGTAACCGTTATTCGAAGGTCTTATGGCTTAAAATGATTTCTCTTTAAATCAGTGATTACATATTTCAGTGAATCACTAGTGGAATTCTATAAGAATAGGCGGCGTTGCTCCTGAACTCCAGTGAACCTTCACTTCACATTTGGAATCCTCAAACCTCTTATCAGTAAATAATCTAAAAGTTGTAATTCTAATTTTGAAAAGATTGTAAAATATTAACAAACATTAAAGTAGAATATGATGGTTGGTATTTAAAGGTGTTGTTTGAGATACCCCCATTTTACATATTCCAGCATTTTAATGTCGTTTGGCATTAATTCAATGGAGCCAAACATCTCTTCGCCAACTTCAAAAAGTGATCAATGAACTTCACAAAAAAAATAAACCTAGGTGAGAGCTAGAGCGGGCGTACGAGGATAACGATCTATATTGGCGTCAGAGGAGCCGGGTCCAATGGATAAAGGAAGAGGACAGGATTACGAGGTTTTTTCACTAGAGAGCCACCATTCGCCATCGTACAAATAGAGTGGAATGGATTAAAAATGCGGAGGGAATCTGGACTTAGAATAACGAGGGTATTGAGCGTATTATATCAAAATACTTCGAGCATATTTTTAAGTCCACATACCCAAGGAAGAGATGAGATAGATGAGGTGTTGGAGTGCATTGAGGCTCGTCTTGCTGATGGAGCTAGTCAACTTCTATACTAACCTTTCACTTCCGACGAGGTAACAAAAGCTATCTCTCAAATGGCTCCTCCCAAATCTCCGAGCCTGGATGGCTTGCCCGTCGTCTTCGTTACTAAATTTTGGCATGTGTTAGGGACTGATGTTCTTTCTTGTGTGCTTAAATTTCTCAACCATAATTTTTTTTCTGCCGAACCTAAATTCCACCTATATAGTTTTAATCCCCAAAATTAGAAAGCCCAAAAAAATTTCCGACCATAGACCGCTCAGCCTTCATAATGTCATTTATAAATTTGGGTCTAAAGTCACTAGTAGAAAAATAGCTTTTTACTACGACCATTAACCACACCTAAAGGTATAAAATTCGTAGTAAAAAGGCTTTTGCTACGCATTTGCTACAAATTTGCCCCGTAACATATGCGTGACAAAAACTTTGCTACAGTAAATCTCCGTACCAAATACTTTTTTGCTGCTGTAAATCCTAATATTTACTACGACTTCAAAATTGTCCCGTAGTAAAAAGTCTCTTTTGTTACGGCTTTTTACCGTAAAAAAAAAAAATTCGTAGTAGAAAGCAAAGTTTCTACTAGTGAGTCCTAGTCAATCGAATCAAGTTGGTGCTTAATGACCTGATTTTCCCTACTCCGTCTGCATTTGTTCCTAAACGTCTTATCTCCAATAATGTTCTTGTAGCTTTTGAGATTGACCATTTCATCAAAATGAACACTAAAAGCAAAACTAACTATATGGCTATTAAACTAGATATTAGCAAGGGATACGATCGAATTAAATGGCTATTTTTGAAAAAGATTCTTTGTGGTTTTGGTTTTTCCCTGAATTTATTGATCTTATAATGTTGTGCATTTCCAATGTCTCATTCTTCTTATTCAATGATATGTAGTTTCGCCAGGTTTCACCTTCGCGGGGGCTACGACAAGGGGATCCGCTATCTCCGTATTTGTTCATATGTTGTGCGGAGGCCCTCATAGCCATGGTCGCTAGAGCATCCGATAGTGGTGAATATCTTGGAGTTCGGGTGGCCCAAACAGCTTTCGGCGCCCGGCTTGGGCGTCCGGCCCCCCTCCCCCGGTTTATTTGCTTTGTATTTTTTTGTTAATTTTTTTAGGTTTTTTTTCAGGGAAACCAACACAATGCAAGGTAGACGTCAAGCGTGGGATATTCTAAATAGTGTTTGATTTAGTTTAGTTTTATCGGATTAGTATTTTATTATGTCAAATTTAGTACTTTATTATGTCGAATTTAGTACTCTATTATGTCCAATTTAGTATTTTATTATGTCGAACTTAGTACCTTATTATGTCAAACTTAATATTTTATTATGTCGAACTTAGTGTTTTTTTTTGTATTGACAAATCCAAAAAAAAAAAAAAAAAAGACCAACAATCCTGAATCAAGAAAACAGAACTAGTAACCGCCTGAATCAAGAAAACAGAACTAGTAACCGCCTGAATCAAAAAAAAAAGACCAACAATCCTGAATCCAACATCAACAAGTGCTCCTAGTTGTTTAAAAATCATCGTCTGTTCGTCACGCCGTGTAGAACTAGTAACCTTTCGATTATGTCTAGGACGAATCACAGGCCCCTTCCCTTCTCCCATTTTTAGATTTTTAATCCAATTAGATATCCTGCAAATATAAGAGATATTTAAATAAGTAAAATTGAAATTATAAAAATAAAAAAAATATTGAAATAAGTAAAATTGAAATTATAAAAAAAAAATTGAAATAAGTTAAATTGAAATTATAAAAAAAAGAAATATTGAAATAAGTAAAATTGAAATTATAAAAAAAAAATTGAAATAAGTAAAATTGAAATTGTAAAAAAATATTGAAATTAAAAAAAAAAAAAAAAAAAAACAACAACAACAACACTGCTGAACGCCCAGACCAGGCGCCCAAACCGGACCCGAGCGCCCAAACCGGGCGCCCATTCCTAAACCGGACGCCCAGACCAGGCGTCCATACTATAACCGAACGCCCAAACCTGGCGTTCACCAGTATTTTGCACGCCCAAACCGGGCGTGAAAAATGCTGGTGAACGCCCGGTTTAGGCGTTCATTGTGCGCAATTGTTTTCCAAAAACAGCCCTAAAATTCGATTTTTAGGGTTGTTTAACATGCAATTACAACCGAAATTTCCTACCCAATTCAATTAAAACGTTTAGGAGTTGAAAATACCTCAAAATTTCGATGAATTTGGCTTGATTTTGCTTCGGGATGTGATAAATGTCATTCGAGCTTTAATAATACCGTTACGACTTCAAACGTGATTTTGATCATTTTCAATTCCAAATTTTTGCAAAACCCGAAAAATAGAATTTGTAGTATTCTGAGTTAGTTTTACAATCCAACTTGAATCACCAAAATTGGATGTCGTACGAGAAAGATATACATGAATCAATGGATACTGCCCACAACTTTGATGTATTGAGGTATCTAAAATTCAAAATGTGACTCATTCATGCATAACTTTGTCACACGACATCCAATCTAGCGGATTTAAGTTGGACTAGAAAGTTAACCCAAAGGACTACAGTTTTCGTGTTTCGAATTTTGCCAAAATCAAAATAGAAATATGTCAAAATCAGGTTCGAAGTCAAAAAGACATTAGTAAAATTGAAACGACATTTACATTTCAGTTTTGCTTCAATTCGATTATTTTGAATTTTTTCTTTTTTTTTAAGAGAGAAAGCTTTTTGGAGTATGAGTTGCAAATAGCAATTTTCAGACCCCAAAAAACATTTCACTATTTTTTTTGTTTTGTAATTACAAATGAAAAATATTGTAACATTTATAAATTTACTTTTTCAGTCTCCATTAATTTCCCTAAGAAATGACAGTCAAAGCAGAAATCATGGAAAATCACTAACTATAATACTGATTCAAGAAATAAGATAATTAAATAAATGTGCTCTCAATTATCTCTTTTTACTTATAAATTAAATCATCCCCACCTCAAAAATTACAGAGAAAAGCTTCGAAATCATGAAAACCTCACTTCGCCTCGTCGTTCTTGTATTTCTTGTTGTACTTTGTAGAGGTGAATTTTTTTTATATCAATTTTCTTTTGGTTAAATATTTAATCACATACATTTATCGAACATCGACAATTTTGATATTTTCTCAAAATTAAGTGTTTGTATTTCATTCGTAACAAACGCATTAATGCCATGTATGTATGTATATTTACATTTTTCTCTTTTGGCAGGTGAGAATGAAAATAAGGCGAAAAATTGTTCGCAACAAATTTTTCTAGGAAATCCTGGAGTTGTGTGTAGTGCGAACTTGTGCCCTCCATTATGCCAAAAGGCGCTGCAGGGAAAAGTTTTTGTTCGAGCCGATTGTACCGCGAGTGATATAATCACTTGTAATTGTATTTATCGTTGCTAAAATCGTAAACTAATTCGTGTAATAAATTAAAGTAATTGGACCAAGACTTTTTGGTTTTGTATTGCCATCAAGTTCGAACAAGTTAGAGACTTTATTTTAAAATCATAATGGAATTTTTGAATTCTGTCGATTCTGATTAAAATATATTCGGATTTGCAACTGTATTTTTCATCCCGATTTTTGAAGTTCCGATATCCGATTCTTCTGAATTTATTTAGAATGGAATTGAAATAGTATATAAAATTTTCGGAAATTCCGATTTCCGATCAGATTTTAGTTCTGTATATTTCTATGTATTTTCGAAATATATAATGTAATTTTATTATTTATTTTGTAATTCCATAAGATAACTTATGTTATATTTTATATGAAAAATATAAATACCGAAGGGTCATGACCTAAGAAGGATTAATTGGTATCATAAACTTTATGTTGCATTTTTCTTATAAGAAAATCAACATTTCAATTTGTTGTTTCTACATGTGTTTTTATTTATTGCGTTTTGTCAAACACTCTTTTTGATTTTCTTGCATTTTCCTACAAAATTTCAAAAAAGATAAAAATGTATTGTGAAAATTACCAACATATCCGAATTCGGGACAAGAGATTATTATAAGCTAATGTAATTTCCGAAATTTTTGAAATTCCGCCGGTTTCGAGGTATTCAGAAATCGGAATGAATTTTTGCATTCCGATTTTTTTAGAACGGAAATTGGAACCCACTTTTTACTTTCGGAAAAGCATTTCCAATCCATTCCGTCCGATTTCCACCGCCAATTGTTGCACTGCAGTGAAACGGTTGATGTTTTTTTTCTTTGAAAAACAAATTTCAGATTTGCATTGAACATCACCTTTATGACTAAGATTTCATAAAATAATATTTGAAATGATTATATGAAAACTGTAGTTATTGTGTTTTTTTGGGGCAATTTGCTATAGGTCCTCCTTTAAGAGATTATATGTGTTAAAATCCATCTAATAAACTCTAATTTCCAGCAGATTTTATTATTTGTAATTTGTCAAAAATACCCCTATCAATATATGGTAAAATAAATCCTCAAAATCAAATCCCCTATTTTTCTCCCTATATTATAGAGCAAATCCGATAATTAGGACTGCAAATCTCTTAATATCGATTCTTCCCTGTTTTTTCAAAACCAAAATCTCCACAAATTTTGAAGCCTTCCATAGGTTTGGATGTCTGAGCGTTTGCAATTTACAAGGTCGTTTGCAGTTTGCCTTCATTCCCTTTTCCTTCGTTCGATTTGTTGTTTCCCAATTTGCATTCGTGTCGTTTGCTGTTTAGAAATTGTTTGTTGTTCGGTAACAACTCAGGTAGTAAAAAATGCACCACCACTACGAACGCCGCGCCACTGCCGCAACCGCCCGCTTTTGTCTCTGTAAAATGCAAATAGCAAACTAATAATTAAAACTTGCATTATTGAATTTAAAACAACAAACTACCTATGAATTCACCAAATACAAACAATAAATCGAATAAGTAAAAAAATCAGCATCATCAAATTACAAACAATAAAATGAAAATATGATATGCAATATGTAAATGCAAATAATAAAAATAAAAATACAGAACAAAAATATCATACATATCATAAATATGCAAAAAATAACAATAAAATTATAAAAAATATTCTATCAATGCAAAAATTGCAATTTGCAGTTTGCAACAAAATCTACTGTTATCGATTGCAATTTGCAGTTTGCAACAACAATTTGCTTTTGTTGTTTTATTATTTTGTTTTTTGCTATTTATTGAACCAAAATCAATTAGAAATACAAACAAACATTATAAACTCACTACAGATAAATACAAAACGAGAGAAAAAAACTCACCTTGTGCAAGCAATGAGCGATTTATGTTTGTTGTCCGCTTTTAACTCTTTCACCGAAAAATCATCTAATAATGTAAAGCTTCAATTTTTTTTTTCCTTCCCTACAACATAATCCAAAAGAATTCGAATTCCAAAGGAAAAAAAAAGCGAACAGATGTAATCGAGAAAGGGTATAGAGAAAGAAAGAAGTTGATCGGAAAAAAAAATCGAAAAGTGTTGATCGAAAAGAAAAAAAAATCAGAAGAAAAAAGCTAGAGACACGAGATGGAGATGGAGAGGAAGAGAAATATGAGAGATTATATAGGAAGAAAGATACGTAAGATTGAAGAGAGAGAGAGTGTATGAGATTTGTTTTCTTATTAATTGAGGGTGTTTATGTACATATACTAATTGTTTTATTTTATTTATATTATTTTTATGTGATAAAGGACCTATGCCTATATTCATCTAGCAACTAGGATCTCTACCTATATAAGTCCAGAATAAGGGGTGTCTAGCCAATTTCCCCGTTTTTTTAATAACAAAAAATATTGGTTCATGTTTGGTGCAGACTGAAAAAAAAAAAAAATCTAATTGAATTCCCGAAATGAATTCTGAACCGAACCGATAGACTTTTGATGTTTTTATGTCACCTTACGCTACAACAATACATCCATGAACCGCCTTACGCTACAACAATACATCTACTTGAACCACAAAACATGCCATTTATACCACTCAGATAAAATCGTAACACTCATACTATGACTATTCGAGCCAAAAAATCTATGTACAAACCTGCCCAAAAACTTAATCTAACAACCTAACTTATGATGCAGAATTGGTGTTTGCTGATCAGTCAACTTTGAAAAATCACCTATTTCGATTCCTAAAGAGTTAGATTTATTGATATATATGGTTACAAAGCTCTGGAAGTCTACTTTCCAACAAAAAAATCGGTTTACAAAACAAAGTTCGGAAGAATAAGTTATGCTCAGTTTTCTAGAGCCTGCCAGCTGCACTCGGGAAAATTGACAGCTTTGTGTCTTTTGGTATTTCTAAGTGTTTTATTTATTTCATTTGTCTAATTTCGAATTATTAATCTTGTTATCATATAATCAGGTCATATTCTATGTATTTCATGAGTCAAGGTCAAGTTTATTTATTTTCAAGAATTAGAAGATGATAAGTCATTCAAAGTTGTAATTTCCGATATTTTGGAGGGATGTTCCGAAACTCCTATATAAGCACCCTTTCAATGAATAAAATGGGGGATGATTGTTTAAGTTTAAAAATATATTACAAGTTAATTGTATTGAGAGTGAGTGATTCCTCTTTAAACAAGTGAGTGACTTGGTCGCGTTGAGTGATTCCGTGATTAGTAGCGTCGAGTGAGTCCGCTGCCGCCGGTTGAGTGATTCCCGGTCATCTATCATTTTCTATTTTTTTTCCGTTGTGGGTTTTGGCCTGCATCAACTTTTTAAGATTGGTGAGTTGGAACCTTCAACAGCGGCCCAAGGCCTAAAAGATCCCAAATGACGTCAAGCCATGTCTGAAGAATATAATGCTCTTGTTTGAAATAGAACATGGGAGTTAGTGCCATCTATCTCCTCCTAAAATGTTGTCGGATGCAAATGGGTTTTCCAGACTAAACGTAACTTTGATGGTTGAATTGACAGGTTTAAGGACCGGTTGGGGCGATAATTTAACGAACAACCTGGTGTTGACTATAATGAACATTTAATCCAGTCGTTAAGCCCACCACATTTTGTCCTCTCCTTAGCATTGCAGAAGTCTAGGTTGGTCTCTTCGGCAACTTGATGTCAATAATGTCTTTTTATAAGGTTGTCTTGTAGAAGATGTTTATATGTCCCAACCACAAAGATTTGTTGATCCTGATTATCTCACTCATGTGTGTAAATATCATAAAGCTATATATGGTCTTAAACAAGCTCCAGGTTCTTGGTACAATGAGCTTCCTCAGTTTCTTATTGCTTTTGGATTTTGCAATTCACATACAGACACATCTCTCTTTGTTCTCATCAATGGAAGTCATTGTGTATATCTTCTTGTGTTTGTTGACGATATTATTATTCCAGGAAACAATAATGAAATGTTCAACGGAGTTGTTACCTTTCTTGTTCAATGTTTCTCCATTAAGGAACTTAAGTCTCTTACTTATTTTCTTGGTGTGGAAGTAATTTCGCATGCACACTGAATCAATTTTTTCCCAATGCCCATATTTTCTTGATCTTCTTGCTCGTACCAACATGATGGAGTATAAATCGCCCATATTCCAACTAGTCCAATAACAACCCTTACAGATTTACAAATCCGACTTAATATAGAGCCATTGTGGGTAGTTTACAGTACTTATATCTTACTCGACCAGAAACTGCTTTTGGAGTAAATAAATTACCTTAATTTATGCATTGTCCAACCACCGATCATTGGACGACAATGAAATGTCTCTTGCATTATCTTTGTGGCACCTCTGATTATGGAAGTTTTCTTCATCGTGACTCACCACTATCAATTCATGCCTTATCTAATGTTGATTGGGCATGAAATACAGAGGACCCTTCTTCTAATAGTACTAGTTGGAACTGTTCATATGGGACGATCTTTTTGGTTTTCGGTCAGGTTTTTGTTTCCAATTTTATTTGCTCACCCAATGGTGTTGTAACCGAGTTTTAGAGATTTATATGAACTTTCAAGAAACCTCTATATTGTACTTACATTCTATAAGATACCTAAAACGTTTGCATAGTGCTCTACATAGTCACTCTCAGGCATATGATTGAATCAAATCGTAGGCAGGTAGAGAAGTATAAATAGGAGTAGGATTTC
The DNA here is from genome assembly GCF_000504015.1 of Erythranthe guttata. The sequence goes on from NW_012193434.1 coordinate 24,507, forward strand.
AGTTGTAAATTAACCAAACAAAACTTGTAAACACTGAGAGTAGGGGTAGAAATCGAATGGACTGGATCAGAAATAGCCTCTTCGGAAAATTTTTGATTTTTTTCGGAAGTGTAAAACCCATTCCGATTTCGATTCCGATTTTTTCGGAAATTTTAGAAATTCAAAATTTTTCGGAATTGTTTGAAATTTTATTTTGTTTTTTTGAAATTTTCAAACGTACCAATAAAAAACACACAGAGACGCTCGAAGATGCGTATTAGAAAGATGGACAAAGACAAGATTCCATGAGTTTAAGAAAACAAAATATTACCTCAACATTTAACATTAAATATTTAATGAAATTAAAAATTTCGTACGACCCGTGAAACGTGGCCCACTTCAACTGTTTTCCCCGCCCGTTGAAATTTCGTACGGCCCGTGAAACGTGGCCCACTTCAACTCTTTCCCCCGCCCGCCGAAAACCTGCCTGAACAGTAAAACAAATACCCATGATTCGATCCCGTGTTCCCTCTTCTTCAAGAAATCGATCAGCTGACGCTTGAGGAAGGATACGGATTCGGGGTTTTGGAGATCTCAATGATTGTAATGATTTTAAGATTAACTATTTAATGAATATAATTAAAAATAAATGTAAAATGTATGACACATATAGTATATAGTAAATATTAATAATATTTGGAATCATTTGGAAATTTCAGAACTATTATCCCATCGGAATTTGAAAATTCGGAAATTTTCATATTGATTTTCAATTCTAATTCGATTTTTTTCCGGAAAATTCCAAAATTGGAATTTCGGAAGTTGGAATTGAAAACATGTTTCAAAATCGGAATTTATCCGATCGGAATCGACGAAAATAAAAAATTCCGTTCCAATATCCACCGCTAATTAAAAAAATACAAACAACTACTTCTTAGTTTTTCCTTTGCGATGTGTTATCATATTAGCCCAGTTTTTCCTTTCCGATGTGTGATCATATTAGCCCGTAAGATGACTGCCACTAACCCCATTTCCCAAACACAAATACTTGAAATGTCTCAGTCAGATTTATACATGCATGATGCATCATCCCTTCCATGAAAGTATCAAAAACTGCTAGATTATCAGAACATCTAAAATGAGTCGGCGCGCCATTAGGGGGGAAAATAAACATCTCAAGAGAGATAGTCAAAGTTACACACCTAGTAACCAAAATCAAATTACACCATACCTAATAAAAAATCTTAATAAAAATATTAGCCGAAAAATATTATAAAAAATCTTTTGCTCGGGGGGTTTGTACAATACAAGCTCAAATTTCAGACAATAACAAATGCGCCTTAAGAGGAGGGCGAGCAATTTTCGAACTTGGGAAGAAGGCTTCGCCATGCATCGGCAATGTCGTTTGCCAGTTGTGCCTGACCTTTCACAAACTCGTGAAAAGCTAGACCCATATCGAGGGTTCTCTACCATGCCGGAGTTGAAGATTGCTTCAGATCATTTTGAAAATATTTTTGCAAAATTGTGAACTCATTTTTTCCAAATAAAAAATATACAACATTAAGGAACAAACTAGCATATAAGGAAGAAATTATGTCTAGCAGCTTTTTACCATACCAGTATCGATGCTAGCTGTGTTTGTTAAAACGAATTTAAGAAGTCATTAAACAGTTAAAAGGTTCAATACGCCTTCCGTTCCATGTATTTAATTTTGGGTTAGATAAATTTTGCACCCTTATACTATCATTACTGTGGCATATACCCTTTTTACTATGAAATTTGACAAAACAATCCTTGCCGTCCATCTATGTTACAAAAGTTATTCCTTTCAATAGCTGTTGGAAAATTTCTGACCAAAATACCCCTTTGACTGTGTATAAAAAGTATGCATCATTCTTAACTCATTTGTACTCAATTTCTTCCCAATTTCTTCCTAATTTTCGTTCCCGACCATTTCTTTTAACCAAAAGTTCTGAACAAATTTTATATTCTAGAAATTATTTTAATTTCTTTTTAAATTTATAAATAAATTACTCAGTTTAAAAATGTCTTCCGGTAGTTCAGATTCTCAAAATTCATATTTTAGGTCCAAATACTACGTGTTATATTTTTCTGGAACTACTTTTGTTTTTATGTACGTGTACGAATTTTTTTTGCCCAAGTTACTGTTGGCGCCATATTTCCGGCTATTGAAGATCGAGGAAATCCGCCGAGTTTTGGAATTAAAGGATTGGCAAATATTTGTTTTCCATATTTATTTGGAATTTATTAGAGTCATATTCTTATAATACCTCTACTAGGACTTAGATTTATTTCCATGTATTTTATTCTAGTTAGGTATCTTTTGTATCTATCTAGAATAGAAGTAGAAATCAACTAGGATTTTGTTACCTAGTTAAATAGATTTCTTGGGGTTCAAGTTAGGTCTTAGGGCTTATTTTCGTGGCTATATAAGCCTCCAAGACATAAAAGAACCGTGGGCATTATTAGGGAGAAAAACCACTTCATAGCATCGAAGCTTTGCCAAGGCGTTTTGCGGAGCAGGACTGTGCCATCGTTGCATTGTGCCAACATATACAGATTTGCTGTATAGATCTCAAGGGAGATCAACCGCGTTTTCTGAAGGGAGTTCAGGCTTGAGGAATGTTCAAGGTACGCAGAGTGGAGCTGCTGTAGAGAGAGACACGGAGTTTGAGTTGTGTACAAGAGCGCCGTAAAAATTAAAGAGGGAGTCTTTATTATTTTTAATAAGTCCTATTAATGTACACTGTAAATCTGAACTAGTGAAATCGTGTTTGCAGGTCCACGTGGATGTAGGGCACATTTGTGTCTGAACCACATTAATTCCTTGTGTTCATTTATTTGCTTTAAGTAGTTTACAACTGTGTTAACACAAGAATTATAGTTGTAACTGAGTACTGTTTCCATAACTTAACTGTTACAACTTAGGTTAATTGATTTCTATAGGCATCTAAATCTACAATTGGCATCAAGAGCCTCTCACTAGATAAACATAGTGTGTGATTTCTGGAATTTGATTTATTTGCCATTTCTCTTCCATATGAACTATGAATTCTCATATGGAAGGCGGTTCCACGACTCGCCCACCACTGCTTACAGGAACCAATTACTCTTATTGGAAGACTAAGATGAAGATGTTCATCAAGTCAATGGATGAAGATGCATGGCGCACAGTTCTGACTGGCTGGAAACGACCTGTTGCCACAGATGAAAAAGGAATTCAAACTGAGAAACATGAAAAAGATTGGAGCAAAACTGAACAGATTGCCGAAAATATGAATTCCAAAGCATTGAATGCCATATTCAATGGAATTGATATCAATCAATTCAAAATCATCTCAGCATGTGAGTGTGCCAGAGAAGCATGGGAAAAATTACAAACAACTTTTGAGGGGAGAACCTCTGTTCGATTATCAAAACTTCAGATGCTCGCTACTCGCTTTGAGGATCTTCGAATGGAAGAGAATGAAACCGTAAGCGATTTTAATTTGAAACTATGCGATATCTCGAATGAAGCTCATGGGCTTGGTGAAACCTATCCTGAAGTCAAGCTTGTTCGTAAAGTGTTGAGATCAATGCCAGACCGATTCACTTACAAGTTCACAGCTATTGAGGAAGCAAGTGATGTGGACTCATTGCGAGTTGAAGATCTGATCGGAAATTTGCAGACATTTGAGAATAAGTTGAACATCAGCAAAATAGATAAAGAAAGAAAAATTGCTCTACAAACAGTCGTTGTGACAACTTCATCAGTACCCCCAGTTCCCATGACAGCACTCGAAGTCAAGCTAACAAAATCCATGTCTCTAATAGCTAAAAACTTCGGAAAACTCGTGAATATGAATGGACATCCTACAAGTGTTGAAAGAAAACCCAGAAGTCCTACAAATAAGCAAGAAGTGAGGAAGGGGATTCGATGTAGAGAATGTCGCGGCTATCATATTCAAGTTGAATGTGCAAACACTCTAAAGAAGCAAGGAAAATCACTTGCCACAACCTGGAGCGGCGATAACTCTGAATCTGATGATGACAGTGAAACAAGTGATGCTGAAACAAGTATTGACTTATGTGGTACATGCAGGGTTACTGGTGTGACACAAGATGATGTCACGTGCACTGAGCCGTCACACCATAGGATCACTAAAGTGACACAGGGTGATATCACATGCACTGAGCCACCATACCTCAGGTATGCTACTCATAATCTCGAGAATCATAGAAATTTAAACACATTTTTTTTTCCCACGGGAGAAGAAGATTCAGAGGATGATGAAGAATGCTCCATTGAGATGATTCAACAGCAACTGAACGATCTTCTAAAGCAATGTCATGAGGTTGGTGATGAAAACAAGCGTTTCAAGGAGATAGTAAAGGAACTGGAAGAGGAGAATGACGCAGTTAAAGTCAACCTAAAGGCCAAAATCGATGAGCTTGAATTGGAAAATGAGGTACTGGAGGTAAAGCAGAATTTTGCTTTGAAAGAGATTGACAATCTAAAAGAATTGCTGAGACATTTGCGAAACAACGATTGCAATAAGACAAGGAAAATCAAGAAAAATCCTGCTCCAATGAAAAATGTTGAACCCTGTCTCAACCTGAAGTGTGACAACTCCCCCGTCGCAACAACATTAGAGGCATCAGTCAGTAAGTTAAATCGCACTACGATTCTTCCTTCAAACAGGTTAGATGAAATTTTAAATGCGCATCCCTCAAATCCTGATAAACTTGTTCTTGGCTATATTAGGAGTAAGTTCGATGGTAAACCAAATCCAAATCGAAAAATTAATTTTGTGAATAATACTGTCAAACCTACTCCACAACATGTTGCCTCACAGTCTTATACAAAAAAGTTTGTGCCAACTTGTCATTTCTGTCACAAAGTAGGACATGTTAGGCCAAAATGCTTTAAAAGATGGAAATTGATAAATAAGAGTTTAGCATATCAATCATCCAATTCCGCTGCATGGGATCACAATTCCCAAACAAGATACTCTGATAATAAATGGATGAATTAGTATAATGCAAACTAATTTCCTGCTATTCTTTCTTTAAAAGCATGTACTACGAACTCTTGGTATTTTGATTGTAGTTGCTCCAAGCATATGACAGGTGTACCTAATTACTTAAAGAATCTGCATAATGTGTCTGGTGGACAAGTTACTCTCGGTGATGGAAACAAGGCCTTTGTGAAAGGAGAAGGTAACTTGGATGTAGGAAGATTACCTAACCTTGACAACGTTCTGTATGTAAAGGGTTTGAAATCAAACCTACTCAGCGTAAGTCAGCTATGTGATCTATACGACTCAGTGTTGTTCACCAAGCGTAAGTGTGAAAGTCTTTGATCGAAACAACAAGTGTGTTCTATCTGGTTATAGATCCTCTGATAATTGTTATAAAATTGATCAAACTGACCAAGTTGAACAGTGTCCACTCGCCACCTTTGATATCACAGATATGTGTTGTCATCGACTGGGGAATTTGAATTTTCAGGATCTAACACGAAATATCAATGCAGGTTGTGTGAAAGGTGTTCCCCAACTAAACTCCAATACATCAGATTTATGTGGCGAATTTCTAATGGGGAAACAAACTGAGAGCATTGGAAGAGAAATACCAGAAGACAAAATCACAGAAGTATTAGTGCCAACATCTGATGTCACAACTGAAGATGTTACCACTGGTAAAGAAGGTATGAAAACTTGCAATAAGCCCAAGGTTGACTACCAGGAAATGGTCAGGTATGTCTATTTCACTTCCACTGTTGAACCAAAAAACATCAAAGAAGCAATTCTTGATGAATTTTGGGTGTTAGCCAAGCTTGAGGAACTTGAGCAGTTTTCTCGAAATGACATGTGGGAACTGGTTCTGAGCGATGACAAGGTAAATCAACTAGAGGATGAGATATTTATCTCATAGAGAAAATATGCCAATAACGTGGTAAGTAAATTTGGGTTAAAAAAGGCAAAGCCTTTAACAACACCAATGACCTCAATTGAGAAGTTGGGACGAGATTGTGGTGGCACAGACGTTGATTCCACACTATACAAGAGCTTGATAGGAAGTTTGTTTTATCTTTCTGCTAGTAGATATGATATTTGTTGCAGTGTAGGTATTTGTGCTAGGTACCAAGCAAGTCCTAAAGAGATTCATTTGAGTGCTGTAAAGCGCATTATCCGATATGTTAGTGGAACACCCGAATTGAGAAAATTGTATTCAAAAGATACTAACAATTGTCTTGCAGGGAACAGTGATGCTGACTGGACAGGAGATGTGGATGACAGGAAAAGCACCACAGGAGGTTGTTTCTACATGGGTAACAATTTGGTATCTTGGTACAGTAAGAAACAAAATTCCATTTCCTTATATAGTGTTGCGTGTGAATACATAGCTGCAGGTAGCTGTTGCACTCAACTCTTTTGGATGCAACATATGTTAAATGACTATGTCTTTCGTGAAAAAGAGTTGCATGTCTTTTGTGATAATGAGAGTGCCATAAATATTTCAAAAAATCATGTTCAGCATTCTATGACAAAACATATCGATATTCGTCTTCATTTCATCTGGAATTTAGTAGAACAAAAATGTGTGACCATAGACTATGTGTCCGCAGACAATCAGTTGGCTGATATTTTCACAAAACCCCTGGATTTCCTTAGATTTGATTCCTTGCGTAAAACGCTTGGAATTTGCAATGTGCAAAATTAAGCTATAAAAATGATAGTGCAATCATCTTTTTATTTTGTCCGGATTGCACTTGATCTACTAATCGGACATATTATGTGTCACCTTCTTATGTGATAACATCGCACAACTTATGTTAATCTTTGTTTTGATTGGAATAGTAGTGATGGAGGTATCATTTTGACTAAATGTGGTTTGCTAGTTTTTGTGGATTTACCTTTTGTTTCTGCGGTAAGTTCTGATAGAAGTGTGTTGCCCCCTCTATCGGGAGTGATCAATGCCTATGGCCTCATTCATCTCAAAGATCATACTTATATAGGAAGAATTATGCCATTTGCATATGCATTCCCGACTTCTTATTAAAAGCTATGTGAATTCTTAAGAAGGTTGCCCTCCTAATATTTGGTTGAACTTCATGTCAACAAATCACAAAAAAAAAAAAAAAAAAAAAAAAAAAAAAGGCATCTACGGTTTTTTTCAAAAAAAAAAAAAATTGGTGTGATTTTTTTTGGGATGTTGTTCAGGTAAGTATTAGTGAAATTCTTCTTGAAGTTCACGATCGAATTTCTGTGCTAATCGCATATGCATTCATAACCTCATTAAAATACGTAATTTATGATTTCTTGAGTATGGTCATGGGGCTCTAGGTATATCGTGCATCCAAGAGCATGTTGGTGGCATTCTATCGTGTCTTGCTCTAAGTTCTTTTGGTTTATCCTTGAAAACAAGGCACTCTACATTTTTGCTCTTGTGACCTCCTTGGTTTTCTTTCCTTGTAAAACTTGGGTTCTACATACTGCTGCAATATCCCTATATACATATATACTTCTTCTTGATTTTTTATTTTTTTTTCACATCTAAGGAAATCTAGGGTTTCTGAGTTTATTTTGGCCTCTGGCTGACTGTTGACTCATGGCTGTCTTGATACGTGATCTGTTCGAATCTCAGAAGAAGCGTGTGGGAATATACTTCTGTTTTATCATGATGTTTGTGGGATCTGCTATCATCCTATCTTTAGGGATTCTAGGATTTCTCAATATTTCTTATACTCGACCTCTCTCTCCAATATCTCTCTATGTTTTTCGAAAGCTATTCGTCTCTTCTCTTTTCTGTGCTCCACATATTTACTATGGAAAGAGACAAATCGGCCGAGGGGTCTGAAATGAGGAAGCACAAACAACTGTGCATCGCCGTCCGACAAGAAGTCTGGAAAAACGTCAAAGTCTGTGACGACAACAGTGGTCTCTGTAGTTCCCATCTCTCTCGTGGCCACAATTCCGGAGCCCATACTCACACATGTGCAGTCACCAGCCCCAAGCTCCAAATAAGGTGTTGTCTCTGATCCGCTGGACAATATTCTGGTTGAAAGTGATCCTTCCATGTCTAAGGCAGAAGATGTTGGTGGTGAAGACCATGTCGCAATTGAAGAAGCTACTTTCAGCGCCCATGTGCAGCTTCGCCGGCCTCAAAGGAAGTTTGAGAGCAATTATGGTCTTGAGGATGAGTCATACGTTTCGAGTGGCCACCAATCTCTTTCTGAGCAGACTTATGCTACCTTTACTGCCGTACATCCAACTAGATCTTACTCATCAGAATCTTCACCAGAATTCTAACATTCTGTTGATTCTCCATTGTTGGGTCTCGCGGTTACTTGCGAAGGGAAATTTTTCAATGTGGCTCCTGAATTGAATAAAGATTTTTACTGGTGTAAGAATCAAATCACTGATAAGACCTTTGTGTCAATGACACCATAGCCGTTGTGATCACTGTATGCTAGGTTTCTCTGAAGCGTCACTCATGTTGTTTTTATCAACATTGGGGAGTACATATTTGCTCAAAATGGAGCTCTTGCTAACTCTCGCAGAAAAAGTTGGAGTGATGCCTACATTTTCCCTCGTTGATCTAACATTCCTTCTCACCACATTTCTTAGAGGTTGCTCTCAAGGCGAAGAAGAGTTCACTTAATGAATCTGGGCCCATGACATCTGGTTGCTCCTGAAATTGGTTGTATCAATGAGAAGTTTACAAAACCTCACGTGAGCATTACATTTGTAACTCCTGCTTTGATGAATGACTTTTATAAGTGTCCAAACGGGGTTACTTCCGGACCTTCTGTTTCTAAAGACACTCTGGCCTCTGTTCTCACTGCCAAAGTGTTGAAAAAATGGCCCGGTCCGAAATCTGCTTTTCATGTCTCTAAGTTGGCTCAGCTGTATTCGGTCCTGTTCAAGATAGGCATTTCCAACTGGTTCCCCGCTACCCACAATGCCACTCTCAATCCCACCCAAGCTGAATATTTATGGTGCATCACTCATGACCATGAAATCAATATTGGTGATTTGATTTTCAATCAGATTAGTGTGTTAGCCAATTCCCGAACCTAGCGTGAGCATCTTCCGTTTCCTTCTCTGATCTATCAGCTCTTGATCAAACAAGGTCAACCCACTCGTGATTCCACTCTGTTGGATCCTCCTGGCCGTCCAATCACTATCCATGGTAAGGTCATTTCTGAACATTTTGCTGATTTGCCTCCTGTCGATCCTTCTGTTGTTGAGACGGCCCCTCGCGCGAAAAAGGCTCCCATTGTCTCTGCCTTTGTTCCGCCGCCAGTTGATGTGGTCACCAAAGATGAGCTCACCCGTTTTCAGGAGTCTATCCAGACTCAGCTTGCTACGGGATTTGCGACTATTCAGGACCAGGTGCTTAAGACTTTGGCACAGTCTGGTCAGAAAGGGGGAGTAGCAACAACTCTAGATGCCCCAGCAAAAACTGCCATACACAAGGGAGAAACTTCAATGATGAAGCAGCAGTCCACAACCGCAAGGCAAAGCGTCCAGCAGTTCTCATGATAATGATCTGCTCTCCGACAATGATTATTAAGGGAAGTTTCTTGAAAAAAAATTTTGTTGTCCTTTTTGAACTGCTTAAATTTATGTCTTATTTAGGACTGTTATAGTTATGATTACTTTCCTGCCTTTTGGATATCACCTTGGTTATCTTTATTTTGTGCCTTGGGCTTGTTTTGGATAACTTTGTGTTGCAGGGAATTTCTCTGTTACAACATCTATGAGTTGCAACTTCTATTGTACTAACAATATGTGATGCAGGGGGAGTTAATCATTTATGCAAAGAGAGAAAATATCATATGCATGGGGAGTTCTTGTTATATATGGATTCAGACCAATCTATGCCAAAGGGGGTGATTGTTGGAGCCATATTTCCGGCTATTGAAGATCGAGGAAATCCACCAAGTTTTGGAAATAAAAGATTGGCAAAGATTTGTTTTCCATATTTATTTTGGAATTTATTAGAGTCATATTCTTATAATACCTCTATTAGGACTTAGATTTATTTCCATGTATTTTATTCTAGTTAGGTATCTTTTGTACTTATCTAGAATAGAAGTAGAAATCAACTAGGATTCTATTACCTAGTTAAATAGATTTCTTGGGGTTCAAGTTAGGTCTTAGGGCTTATTTTCGTGGCTATGTAAGCCTCCAAGACATACAAGAACCGTGGGCATTATTTGGGAGAAAAACCACTTCATAGCATCGAAGCTTTGCCAAGGCATTCTGCGGAGCAGGACTGTGCCATCGTTGCACTGTGCCAACATATACAGATTTGCTGTATAGATCTCAAGGGAGATCAGCCGCGTTTTCTGAAGGGAGTTCAAGCTTGAAGAAAGTTCAAGGTACGCGGAGTGGAGCTTCTGTAGAGAGCGACACGGAGTTCGAGTTGTGTACAAGAACGGCGTAAAAATTAAAGAGGGAGTCTTTATTATTTTTAATAAGTCCAATTAATGTACACTGTAAATCTGAACTAGAGAAATCGTGTTTGCAGGTCCACGTGGATGTAGGGCACATTTGTGTCTGAACCACATTAATTCCTTGTGTTCATTTATTTGCTTTAAGTAGTTTATAATTGTGTTAACACAAGAATTATAGTAGTAACTGAATACTGTTTCCACAACTTAACTGTTACAACTTAGGTTAATTGATTTCTATAGGCATATAAATCTACAGTTACATTGAATTTCTATCAAATAAGAGTAAGGGTAAAAATGTAAATACACTGCAAAAACTATCACCGTTAGAGTTGACTAGAAAGGTGAGGGGGTGTTTTGTCGCATTTCATAGTACATGGAGGTATATGTGACAGTGACGATAGTATAGAGGTGCAAACTGTATTTTAACCCTTTAATTTTTGCATTAGACAGAATTAATTGCTCAGTCCTTTAACATGTTTATTGATACCGAGTTTATCTTAAAATCTTCTAATTAAAAAAATATTCTCCTTAAATTTGCAAATGATTTTGTTAGTTTTGAAAAACTTTGCATATTTTGAATTATTTTGTGTATAGTATTTATTCTAAATTTAGACCTAGCTCTTCCTTAATTATAAATTAGCAATTCACCCGGTGCAGGGGATTGCAAAAAAGAAGAAAATTTAAATATATGATAATTAAATTGTATTAAATAAATCCACATAGGTGTGTATAAAAGAGAGAGAGAAAGAGTAAACAAAATACTATCCAAATGGATAAGAATATTGTCCAAACAGATTAGAATGTTGCTAGCGGATTTAAAAATCTGATTTGCTATGAAGGTCATTAGAGAAAAAATAAAAAGAAAAAAAAAACTGGAAAATAGGAGATGAAAAAAAAACTAATAATTAATAGAGTAAATTCCATTTTCCCTCTTGTACTTTAGCTCGGTATCACTTTACCCCCTTCTCTATCGACGGCATCGATTTGCACTTGAAAACTTGTCTCAATGTGGCCCTCGTTGTTACTTGTCAGACATTTGACCTTAACACCGTTTGATCTAAGCTCTGAAATAACAAAAACGCCACATCTCCCAGTTTAAATAATTGGGCATATTACAAATAAGCCCATCAGTGGGAACTTATTCATAAAGAGATCCAGACAATATTCTCCTTTACCAATAAGTCCACACATGGTCCAGATTTATGTAAAGGACTAAAATAACCCCTCTTACTTTTATATGCTCCAATTTCATCCTTAACTTAATTTAACTTCAATTTGACCCCAAATTTCACAAATTATTCAATTTTGACCCAAAACTTTTTTTTTTTCACAATTTTTTTTTTCAAAAACTTTTTTTTCCGCCGGATTCCGGCGTTGACTTTTTTTTCTTTTTTTTCTTTTTTTTTTTTTTTTTTCTTCCGGATTTTTTTTTTCCGGATTCCGGCGTTGACTTTAATTTTTTTTTTTTTTTTTTTTTTTTTTTTTTTTTTTCTTCCGGATTTTTTTTTCCGGATTCCGGCGTTGACCGGCGGTAATCACCGGTCTCCGGCGTTGACTTTTTTTTATTTTTTTTATTTTATTTTTTTTTTAATTTTTTTTTTCTGTAACTTTTTTTTCCGTTTAAACAACAATATTGCTTTGAATGACAGTAATATTAACTATATTACTGTTAAACACAGTAAAAATAACGAAACTATAGTTTAACACAGTGATATTGCTATATTAATCTCTAGCACATTAATATTAACACAACAAAATTCGTTATTATTGTATAATAAAGTAATATTACTATGTTGTCCGTTCAACAAATGTAAACAAAATAAAAAAAACCAAAAGAATTAATATTACTGTGAGTGACAGTAATATTACTATAGCAACAGTAATATTACAATAGTAGACAGTAATATTATTACGTTACTCCGTGAATAACTCAAACAAACAAAATATCCAAACAAAAGAATAATATTGATGTGGTTGACATGAATATTACTATAACAAACAGTAATATTACCGTCAACCACAGTAATATTATTGTGTTTACAGTAATATTACAATAATAGACAGTAATATTAATACAAACACCACAAAAAAATAATAATATTGATGTTGTTGACAGTAATATTATTGTGTTTACAGTTATTTTACTGTCAACGACAGTAATATAATTACGTTGACTTGTCAACAAATCAAAAAAAAATAAAAAAAAATAATAATAAATAAAAAAATATAATATTGCATTAATTTACTGTCAACGGCAACACAATTACATAAATGTAATGTCAACGGCAGTACAATTACGTTAATTAACTATCATTGACAGTATAATTACGTTAATTTACTGTCAGTGACAGCACAATTACGGTCAACGTTTAGCGGCGGACGTGGAAAAACAAAACAAACCAAACAAAACAAAACAAAAAACTTAAAAAAACACTAAAAAAGGAGACCGCCGGAAACCGGCGAAAAAATCCTGAAGAAAAGAAAAGAAAAAAAAAAGAAAAAAGCAAAAAAAAAAAAAAAAAAAAAAAGTCAACGCCGGAGACCGGCGTTGACCGCCGGTCAACGCCGGAATCCGGCGGCAAAAAAAAAGTTTTTGAAAAAAAAAATATTTTTTGAAAAAAAAAAATTTTTATGGTCAAAATTTAATAATTTGTGAAATTTGGGGTCAAATTGAGATTAAATTAAGTTAAGGATGAAATTGGAGCATATTAAATTATACTCCAAAAAAAAGTCAAAATTGAATTTTTGTGGTCAAAATTGAACTTTTATGGACAAAATTGATTAATTTGGATTACAATTAAGAATTGGGTATAAATGGTTGAGGGTAATATTGGGATATACATGAATGTTTCCTTTAGTTATAATAAATATTAAAGGGATGGGCTTATTGGTAAAAGAGATATGTCCCCTAAACCTAGAATAATAAACATGCTTGGTTGGGGACTTTTGCATAAAAATCCCTAAATAATTATTATAAAAACAAAAAAAAATTAAAAATTCAAGACAATGAAAAAACATAACCCACAATGCCAGCCACAATTTATTTTTTAATTTTTTAATAATTATTTAAACTAAGAGAGGTGACTTTTTTGTAATTTTCTGACTTAGATCAAACGATTTAAGGTCAAAGGTCTGAAACTAACTCTTACTTTTCTATATAAGATTTACCCTCCCAACTATTAACTACACATTTTCCACTATTTTGATATTTTATTTTATTATACTTCATTTTATTTTTTGTATTTTTATTTGTTTATTTAAAATAATAATAAGACTAACTTAAAAAAAAATTAAATTATTCCTTTTTCCAAAAAAAAATCATAATAAACTTTGAAAATTCCGAAATCAACTATAATTTTGTTTATTTGTATCATTTTTCTTATAGTTTTTCTTTATTTATTTTCATTTTTAGCTTTTTTGGCTTTCTTGTCTATAATAATAAACTACAAAATTACTCAAAACCACTAATTTTATTTTTGTTCTCATAATCAATTATAGGAAGATTGTAAAACAACGATAAAAAAATAAAGGTTTACAATCGGGGGTGTAAATGAGCTGAGCCGGCTCGTGAGGTCGGTGAGTTGGAGCAACAAAAGTTTGAACTTGCGAGCTCAATCTTACTGACGATTCCATCCCGAGTTCGAGGTCGACAAGCTCTGCTCGCTTGACCTCGAGCTCGAGCCCAAAATGAAAAATACTCGAAGAGCTTAAACTCACCAAAACAACCGAGCTCGACTTGTCTACATCCCTAATTTAAAATAGCAGGTTTACACGAAAATTAAACAACAATAAATTAATGAAATCAACTATTGAAAAAAAATTTGAAATTAACCATAAAATTGTCGAAATCAACTACAAATATAGAAATCAACTAAAACATCTGGGCGTCGTTTGGTTTGGGTGATGGGATTACATGGATTGGTAATTAATCTAATAATTGTACTGTTCAAAATATCTCCTAACCAACTAATTTGATATGGGTGATTGATGGTCCAATTAAAAAAAAGGTGGTTATATACGCAGGCGCTATTTTGGCGAACAAGCATTTTTTTACCATAACTTTTTACCTTTTTACTTTAAGTTTTTACCATTTTACATTTTTATTTCTAAATTCTACAATCCATTAAAAACCGAATTTCAAAATTCATTACAAAGAAAAATTAGATATTCAACAATTTCTGAAATGGATCCAACAAATATAGACCCGGAGATAATAATTTCGTTTTTTCTCGAATCTTCAAGTACTCGTGTGATATTACGCGAGCACATGCCATGTGCTCGCGTAATATCACACGAGTACTTGTTTTTTTTCTTGTGTTCGTGTGATTTTGCACGAGTACATGGCATGTGCTCGTGCAAAATCACACGAGAAGATGAATAATTTTTTTTATTTTTTTTGTTCGTGTTATTTTACGCGAGAACCTTCTCAGTGGTTGTGTAAAATCACGCGAACACAATTTTATTTTAAATAATAATAATAATATGTCGTTAAAATATATTAAAAAAAATCTTACTCGCGTGATTTCACGCGAACAGAGAAGTTGGTCGCGTGATTTCACAAGAACAAAACATCCATGTTTGCGTGAAATCACGTGAGTAAGTTTTTTTTAATTAATAATAAATTAAATCGCATTAAAAAAATATTGTACTCGCGTAGTTTCACGCGAACAGAGAGTTTTTGCTTGCGTAGAATTACACGAGTACATGGTCTCTGTTGGCACCAAATTTCCGTTAGTGAAGATTGAAGAAATCCGCCATACGTGGAAATTAAGGATTGGCAAAGATTTGTTTTCCATGTTTATTTTGGAATTAATTAGAGTCCTATTCTTGTAATATTTTTATTAGGACTTAGATTTATTTCCATGTATTGTATTCTAGTTAGGTATCTTTTGTATTTATCTAGAATAGAAGTAGAAATCGACTAGGATTCTATTACCTAGTTAATCGATTTCTTAGGGCTCAAGTTAGGTTTAGGGTGGTGGATTTCGTGCCTATATAAGGCCCTCAACCTCATATGAGTCCCATGGAGCTTTAATAAGAAAATGCCAGCATAAAGGCTTTGAAGGGTGCAGCCCGTGCTGCAGCCCTGTCTGCACGACAGGTGTGGCAACAGAACAGGTTTCTTGTACCAGGCCATAAAGAAGATCGGCGTTTCGGGAGAAGTGCTTAAAAGATCTCGGGAGAGGTCGATCCGCCGTTTGAAGGAAGTTCAACATTGGAGGAAGTCCAAGAGTGCGGAGGAGGAATTGCTTTGATTATCAACAAGTTCGAGTCGTGTGCAAGAACGGCGTATCACATAAAGAGGGAGTCTTTAGTGTTTTATTAAGTCCTATTAATGTATACTTAAATCTGAACTAGTTTTGCAAGTCCTCGTGGATGTAGGGTACATTTGTATCCGAACCACATTAAATTGTTGTGTTCTTTATTCTGCTTTTCGTAGATTTATTACTGTGACAACACAACAATTCTGTTACGTCACCTAATGTCGTAACATGTAGTCTGTCTCAACAGAAGAGTGGACTTTGATAGGCATTCAAATTCAACAGTCTCTGTTCGCGTAAAACTACGCGAGTACATTTTTTATTAATCATATTTAAAATACATAATAGAAATAGAATAATTTTTTGACACAATAAAAATAGAAAATCGAGCAATCGTCCAACACAATCAAAATAGAAAATCGAGTAATCATTCAAAACAATAAAAATAGAAAAACAAGTAATTGTTCCACACAATCAAAATAGAAACACGAGTAACAATCATCCTAGTACAGAACCAATGAAAATGGAAAATAATAGTCAAAATAAAAAACAACTGTCATAACTATCCTACTGTCTAACCCTCGATCCCCTACCCCTAGTCCTCGGTCCCCCACGACCCCTCCCCCTCCTGGGTACAAGATGGAGATACTGAGTATGGGGCATCATCAAATCAAGTAACTGTGGCTGGATTGACATAAATTGTTCTGCCGCATCAAGCACATTTTGTCCGTACACGATCGGAAATAGGAGACGAACTATCTCGTTCGCAAACGGCTGATCTGGTGGGGGGGCAACAACGGACTGAACTGAAGCTGACGCTCTTCTGGGTTGTACAAATACTGGTGCGTACGTTTCACATACCACTTCATATAGTTCGGATGAACTGTTTCAGGAGGCCACGCTTCCTCATAGTTCGATAAGTTAATGAAGTTGGCGTTTTCATTCTCCCACATGCCGCCGGGTGCGTGAAATATGACCTTGTAGCCCTTAGCATACATACCGCGGTGGTGAGGCTCAGCAGATTCGATAATGTGAAACGGGATCGTCTAGACTCTACAATATTGCCGTATAACACGGTCTGGCATGTACGGCTCCACTATCTCCATGAACTGTATAGTGCCGTAATACATACTACGAGGAATCTGGTAACGTGCATCAGCCCCGCATGGTGTCCAGTGAACCTATACAAGTTTGGCACAAGTTACAAAAACCATATTATGAACGCATGCTCTATCTAAATTATAAACTAACTTACATCTATTTCTGACATTTTGTCGAGCATCTTCCGATAATACTGCAATTTGTGCCTACAACATGTTGGGGATCGTGCATGTATACGCAGCGGAATTTAAAAATTTTAGATCGAACTAGTTTCGATTACATGCATAAACTAATCACATAGTCAACGTACCTTAACGCTTCCGCCATACATATGGTAATTATCGATTCAATTGAAAAACACGTAAAACCGAAAATTACGAAACATGCTTGTTCATCATTCAATAAAATCGAAACACGTAATCACATATTACTCATAATCATAAATTATAATTCATACAAACATGCTTGAATTAATTTACGAAAGTTTCGATTTATTTACCTCTTGTAGCGTGAGATTTCGACGAATCGAAACCTAGAACCAATCACGTACAAGCTGCAAATTACCAATCCTCGGGGCTGCAACTCACGGATGGAACAAGCTGATCCAGCAAGCGACGAACGGCGGTGTGTGGCAGCAGCAGCGGCGGCGCGTGGCAGCAGCAGCGGCGGCGCGTGGCAGCAGCAGCGGCGGCGCGTGGGCGGCGTAGCGGCGCGTGCGGCGGTGCGTGGATTCGTCGGGGCAGCAGCTCCTCTCCAATTAGATTTCACCTCGTATTTTGGACCCACTCAAACTACAACACTAGATGTAAAAGAGTTAGATAAACAACTAGTAACCGAAGGAGAAGAGAGGAGAAAACCGGCGGTTTTCCGGCGGTGGCGCGGCGGGGCAGCAACGGCCGAAGGGGAGAGCGGCTAGGGTTTGGTGCAGAAAATCTGATCTCAAACTCTTGTTTGAGGTCTATTTATACTTAGGGTTTTCAACCCTAGTGGGTTTAAGTCATTGGGCTTGACCCACTAATGTATTAAGCCCATTCCCTCGTCGGCCTCGTTTCTAATAAACGATCGTCCACAAAATTATAACAAAATTATATTTGTGACGAGCTCAAAGTCCTCGTCGATACGAGTGCCTCTTCGAAATTTCCAATTTCCAAAATTGGAAACTTCCACTTCAGTGGACCTGCTAAATCGGGAAACTTCCCAATTTAGAAAGGTCACTAAATTCTGCATGTCTCTCTTTCTCTACGTTTATTCCGATTCGCAATCCACAATTACGAATCTTGGATTCAATCATATCGACATCCAATCGTTCAAAGATTAACACATTAATCTATGCTTGTTGTTATCAAGGATCTATATTACACGAGAAGTGTGACCCTCAATGGTTCAGGTGTATGCTAGCTGTGGGCTCACAACTCTTTGTGATTCGAACAACACATTGTTCTTATACGAACTCCTCCCAAGAGTCCCGATTAGAGTAAAACTCATTTTACCTAATCCCCGATCAAATCGGTGCCCAACGAATCAAGATTGGCGTCTAGCAACTACGCATCATGATTCCCTAGATACAAGTGAAGTGCCTGCAAAAACCTTATGATATAGTTAGCGTACAGTACGATCCCTTCGCAGCACATGTCCCGATTGAACTAGAGGCATTGGTTCACCGAGACCTCTTATAAAGTTCAATGACCGTGCGAACGTTCTAGGTATTATAAATCCGTTCGTGTGCGCCTTAGGGAAACACATTTCCCTAATCACCCCACTATCAACTCTGGCCAGAGATTCCTTGGATTATAAACCGTCAGAACACACAGGACATCCATGACTACTCAAGCGCTCGAATCCCCTACTACAATGCACAGACTTCACACTAGATTTCGGATTGCACGAACGTTGGCCCTTGGAGTGGTCCGCGGTGGGACTCAGAGACAGGTCACGATACAATCGGTCCTCTAGTGAAGTCACGGTGATGTCTGGGTCTTAAGGACTAATGGTGTACAACTATATCTTAGAAACCTATTACTCGATGAATGAGAACCACTTATAGATTTCTAGGGCGAGGGAGTTCAGTGAACTCATCTAGTATGAGCACCCACTCAAGTATGCCGATGTCACAACACCGAGGACTGATGAGACGCAGTACATATACACTAAGTGCTAGTCTCAAAAGGGAAAGGCCGGTATCCTCATTATTGGCGTAACCCATCGACTAGGAACAAGGTTTAACAGTTACATTACATTGCTGAGTTATCTCACGATTCTACTAGACCAACTCACAGTAATAGAGTAACTCGTTAGGACTATATCTATGCTACTTGCATGGGATAAGAGATATAGAATGCCAAATGAAATATTTTATTATTACGAACGAAAAACGATTGTTTTATTACATGAAATAAGATAAAGACCACAGCCACAAGTTGGCTTGTCGGTCACTTACTCTAACAATCTCCCACTTGACCTAAAGCCAACTACTCATAAATCTAAGTCCCATCGACTCTCGATGTTTCTCGTGGACTGATCCTGACAATGGCTTGGTGAAGGGATCTGCAATATTGTCCTCCGAGGTGACTCTGTCTAGCTTGACTTCACCTCTCTCTATGATCTCTCGGATCACATGGTATTTTCTCAACACGTGCTTCGACTTCTGATGAGCTCTTGGTTGCTTAGCTTGCGCTACGGCTCCGTTGTTATTGCAGTACAGCCGTACTGGATCGCTAGCGTTCGGAAATACACCCAACTCTTTGATGAATTTCCTAATCCATGACCCTTCCTTTGAAGCATTTGATGCTGCAATATATTCAGCCTCGGTGGTGGAATCAGCCGTCGTGCCTTGTTTGGAACTCTTCCAACACACGGCACCCCCGTTGACTTTGAATATATACCCCGAGTTTGACTTCGAGTCATCCACATCCGATTGAAAACTAGAATCCGTGAAGCCTTCTAATTTCATCTCGGTATCCCCATAGACCAAAAACAAATCTCGAGTTCTTCGCAAGTACTTGAGAATGTCCTTCACAGCCTTCCAATGGGCTGGGCCGGGGTCGGACTGATATCTGCTTGTGACGCTCACAGCATACGCAATATCAGGTCGTGTACACAGCATGCCATACATTATGCTTCCTATAGCGGATGCATAAGGTGTCCTTTTCATCACCTCGATTTCCATTTGCGTTTGAGGACGCATGGATTTCGAGAGACGAACCCCATGGGACATTGGCAAGAATCCCTTCTTGGATTCTTCCATGCTAAACCGTTTAAGAACGGTGTCTATGTACATGGATTGGGACAAGCCAAGCAATCTCCTCGATCTATCTCTATAGATCCGTATTCCCAATACGTAGGATGCTTCTCCCAAATCCTTCATCGAGAAACGTGTGGATAACCATACTTTAGTTGACTGCAACATCCCTACATCATTCCCAATGAGTAGTATGTCATCAACATAAAGTACAAGGAAAGTCACTGCACTCCCACTAACCTTCTTGTAGACACAAGGTTCCTACGGGTTTTTTACAAATTCAAACTCTTTGATAGTTGTGTCGAACCTTTTGTTCCAACTACGGGATGCTTGTTTCAATCCATAAATGGATCGCTGGAGTTTGCAAACCTTTTGCTCATCTCCAGAAGATATGAAGCCTTCCGGCTGCGCCATGTAAATTTCTTCCTCAATGTCCCCATTAAGGAAAGCGGTCTTCACATCCATTTGCCATATCTCGTAGTCATACCACGCAGAGATGGGCAGCAAAATCCTAATGGACTTAAGCATAGCAACTGGAGAGAAGGTTTCCTCATAGTCAACTCCTTGCTTTTGAGTATAACCCTTCGCTACCAATCTAGCTTTGTAGGTCGATACCTTTCCATCTACTCCAATTTTCTTCTTATAGATCCACTTGCAGCCTATGGGAACGATTTCCTCGGGTGGATCTACCAAGGTCCATACCTTGTTGGAGTACATAGAGTCCATTTCGGATTTCATGGCATTATGCCAATGTCCCTTGTCTGTATCCGATACAGCTTCGTTGAAAGTTCCAGGATCACATCCTTGGTCAACTTCATCAACGAGGAATAACCTATCGCGCGCTCTCCGAACTCTTTCGGATCTACGCAGCAACGGTTCATGAGGTATATTAGTGGTTTGTTGAATTGGTTCATTATCTGATTGTTGTGCTTGAACTTCAGATTGTGGTTCTCGAACTTCTTCGAGATCAACTACACTGCCCTTTCTATCCGATAGAAATTCCTTCTCAAGGAACACGGCATTTCTCGAGACGAACACCTTTGCCTCGGAAACATAGTAGAATTCGTATCCCATGGAATCCTCGGGATACCCCACAAAATAGCATAAGTCGGATTTTCTATCCAACTTATCTCCCACTAGCCGCTTCACGTAAGCGGGACAACCCCATATCCTAATATGTTTAAACGTGGGTTTCTTGGAGTGCCAAAGTTCATAAGGTGTGGAGTTAACTGCTTTGGTATTAACTCTATTCAGCAAATATACGGCAGTTAGGAGTGCATGACCCCACAGGTATGCCGGTAGCTCGGTGAACCCCATCATAGATCGAACCATGTCTAACAGTGTTCGATTCCGACGTTCGGAAACTCCATTAAGTTGAGGAATTCCAGGAGGAGTCCATTGAGACAGAATCCCATTCTCTTTAAGATAGTCTATAAACTCAGTACTTAAGTATTCACCACCACGATCGGATCGTAGTTTCTTAATACGTCTACCGAGTTGGTTTTCTACTTGGTGTCTAAAATCTTTGAACTTTTCAAAAGTTTCAGATTTATACTTCATCAAGTACACGAAACCATACCTAGAATAATCATCGGTAAAGGTAACGAAGTAGTTAAAACCACCCCTAGCACTAACGCTTAGTGGACCACACACGTCTGAATGGATCAAATCCAAAAGACCCTCGGCTCGTTCCATCTTTCCTTTGAAGGGAGTCTTGGTCATTTTTCCTTTAAGGCAGGACACACAAGTTTGAAGTGATTTCACGTCCTCCAAGGAGAACATTCCTTCACTTACAAACTTGTTCATCCTTCTCAAGGAAATGTGACCCAGTCGAGCGTGCCAAAGTTGTGCGGGGTTAAGACTTATATCTTTTCGTTTTGCTGATATAACGTTAATAGGTATTTCATTTGGATTTAGTTCATATAAGTTGTTTATAAGTTGTCCCTTACAAATCATATTTTGATCCTTTTGTATAATGCAAATCGAATTTCCAAAAACAAAAGTAAAACCTTCATTATCCAAAACAGGAATAGAAATAAGGTTTCGAATAAGTGACGGAACAAATAAACAATTGTTCAAAACAATGGAAAAACTTGAATCCAAAACAGAAAGATAAATTGTCCCAATGGCTTCAGCAGCAACCCTTGCTCCGTTGCCCATTCTTAGGTAGGTCTCACCCACATTAAGCCTCCTACTTCTTGTCATGAGCTGCAAATCATTACAAACATGTGAACCACAACCAGTATCCAATACCCAAGAAGAAGATTTAACGGACAAATTAACTTCTATTAAATACGTACCCTTTTCAGAACGTTTCTGATCGAGGTAAGCCTTGCAGTTGCGTTGCCAATGGCCCTTCTTTCCACAATGATGGCAAGCGTCATCAACTTGCTTGGTGACCTTGTCATTCTTCACTCCGCTCGACTCGCCCTTCTCAAGTTTCTTGCTCGGGCCGAAATTTCTTTCTTTCCTTTTCTTCTGTAAAGAACCTTTCTTTGCAGAAGGAGCAACTAGGAGAACAGATTTCTCCTTCTTGATCGTGGACTCATAGCTGACCAACATGTTTAACAACTCATCCAATGGTGGATCGAGCTTGTTCATGTTGAAGTTCACTATGAACGATTCATAGGAACTAGGAAGGGACAGTAGGATCAAATCCACCGAGAGCTCGGCCGGGAGGGTGACATCAAGGCTCACCAACTTCTCAAGGAGAGTGATCATCTTGACACCGTGCTCGTGGACCGAAGCCCCTTCACGCAGCCTCATGGTGATCAACTCCTTGGTAGCTGAGTACCTCGATGCCCTAGTATTCTCACTGTACATGCTTTCAAGATGATGCTTGATATCATAAGCATGCACGTGAGACTCATACTTCCTCGCGAGCTCTGGCACCATGGATGCTAGCATGTAGCACCTCGCATGGAGGTCGTCCTTCTTCCATGCCTCGAAAGTGGCAGTCTCGTCAGCAGTAGCAGTCGCAGGAAGAGCAGCGGGGGGACGTTCATTGAGCACATAGAGACGCTCCTCGACTTGGAGCACAAGTTTCAGATTGCGAAGCCAATCCAAATAGTTTGGACCGGTGAGTTTGTTTTGGTCGAGGATTGAGGAAAGGGGATGTTTGGACATTGTTGCTGAGAAAATTTTAAGAAGACAATAATTAGAGTTTAGTTCGTAATAATCGTTACAATTAAAATTTTGGACTTTTATGTTTTAATTGTTCTCCCACTAATTTTATCGAATTCCACCACCCTCTAGCAGACAATCGTGAAAAATTATTTTTCTTTAATGGGCTTTAGGTCCAATAGCGCTAATGTAACCCGTAGTTAATCTATCCCGATTACATAAGCCTAAAGGTAGAGTACTATCAATCACATCACTATGTGACCCTAAAGATCGATTTACCTCACACTTGATAATGACCTAAGTTAATCTAGCGAATATCAAAATCTTCGTGTGTCAAGTCTAGCCTACCAATATGAGATGTCATAGATCCAACTATATCAAACTAATGCAATCCCTAGTTAATCTAGCCGACCACATTAATCCAATATAATTTTATCTATGACCGTATCTCCATCTAATGTCAATTAAATTACAGCTTATCCCACAATAGCACTCCCCGCTAACACGGCTTACTGCACTATTATGAGAGGCTACACATAATTTAATTGTTGGTAGAAGGAAAGAAAAATTCAACAATTTGGTTTTTCCTTTATAGCTTGATAATTATTCTTGATTAAGAATGAGGGATTTTATTTATTAAATCTTATTAGCTCATCGGAAGTTTTAGGTTATGATCGTTTGTGATTCCTACAACTATGTTCTCTAGGTATGTGGAAACGCATATTGATCCTAAGAGAGACATACGATCATCATCGTACTTAATTACAATTATTCATCTCATGAATTAATTAATAAATACGATTAATTGCAAATATAATTAACGGACTCCCTTCACTCATAAATCAATCAAATAAGAATGAAGTCCATTGATTATTTGCCATCTAATTTGTGTTCCATTAATTAAACTAATTTAACGATTAAATTAAATAATTAATCCAACACTATTCTTTGAATTCAAATTAAATTAATGGATCAATTATCTAATTGGGTTTAATTGATAAATAATTTCAAAAATTAAAAATCAATTAATTTTAATATTAATCTCAGAAAATTAAATTAATTTTTTTTTTTTTGTTGTGTGCTGACCGGACCGGTTCGGTCAGCTGAAAAGCAGCAGCAAAAAAACGATTTTCTAAATTAAAAAAAAAATTATATTTTCTGAAATATTCAGATATCCTTGCATCTTCTTCTCGTCCGTGGCAGATGGCTTGCTCAAGAGCTCCTGCACCTTTGTCCAATTAATTCCCTTATTTCAAAACATGTCAGTCGTAGTCATAACCCCGAGCCCCAACAGAGATGCAAGACTTTGGGAACACTCTAATGCTTGGGAAACTTCTGCCACTAACGGTCCGTCCACTCGCAACCCCATGATGACAGCAACGTCGTGGAGCGTGATCGTCATCTCTCCGCACGGCATGTGGAAGCTGTTCGTCTCCGGCTGCCACCTCTCGACGAACGCTAACATTAATTGTTGATTCATATTGGGGAGCCAACAATGTCGTAAGTGGTAAAGCCCAGTTGCCTCCAACCTGCTAATCAGCATGTCATCCTGCGGGCCGAGGTAGGTTTCCAGTGCTATATTTCTTGATTCGACCCGTCCACTAGCACGACGTTCCTAATTAATTGCATTTATTAGATAGCAAAAAACACAAATTAAAAAAATATATAAAACATGTATTAAAAACAAGCTTACATGTCCATCCCAAACATAGATCGCTATATGCGACTTGAACCAACGCATAAACTCCAAATTTTCCAGCCCTCCCTCGCACGGGCCCTCCAAATACGGTGGACCATCCCAAATTGTAAAATTTATGCCACGACCACCTTTACGTGTCGGCTCCCTCCCATCATGGTCATCATTGCCGTCATCATTATTCACCATCTCCTCATCATCATCGCCGTCGTCATTAGCCACCATCTCCTCGTCATCATCGGACGCGTACTGCAACTGAGTACGAACATGACCGACTTGAAGATCATTAGAAGGCCCGACTCCGACTGCAGTAGCTTCTCCCCTCGCTCTCTTTGCTTCTTCTCTTGCCGTCGCTTTCCTTCTACAATTAGATGCAAGAACTCCCCGATCTCCAATACGATCCGGATCATCCGGATTGTTCGACTTCCGACCCAAAGCTTTCATTAAACTCTTACCTTTTCCCGTAACTTGACTCATTAAACTTTTCCCTCTACCTCTGGCCATCTACAAAAAGATGAATTAGTATTTAATTTAAAAAACAAATTTAAAATTAAAAAAATAAATAAATAAATAAAGTTGCTCGTGTGAAAACACGCGAGTAGACCAATTTTACTCGCATGCCCAACCCAAAAAAAAAATTAAGCTCGTGTGATTTTATGCGAGCTCAATGAACTGAGCTCGCATGGTTTCACACGAGCACAAACCCCCTGTTCGCATAATAACACACGACCTCAATTTTTTAAAATTTTTTTAATAAAAAACATACGAATTTAAAACAATAAAATAAAATAAAAATTACATTCATCTACTCGCGTGGTTCAACGCGAGTAACTCCACTAAACTCGTGTAGAATCACGCGAGTAAAACAAAATGCTTCGTTTTAAAAAAAAATCAATAATCGTAATCTACGTAACGTAACAATAAAAAAAATGTAAGAATTACCTCCGATCTGTTATCGTCTCGGTCGGGATCTGAAATCGAAGTCCAAAAGCTTGAGAGAGTTTTTGTGGAAATTTACCTTTTGATTTTTCAAGAATAGTAAAAAAAATGCCTGCACAAATCATTTCAGTTAAAAAAAAAAAGGATTATTTGACTAACCCCTCTCATATGCATTGTACAATTAAGATGGGTCCGTATTTTTTTGTTCTTTTTTAAGAAAAATCCAAAATAATTTTAATCACCATAAATAATAAAATTTTATTATTTTAATACATTTATACCATTCACTCTATATTTCACGATCTCTTATCTTTCTCTGGTTGTTCTTTTCACCGCCCAAGTTTTCTCTCTTTTATTTTCTCTCTTCGTCTTCTCCATCTCATCTCCATCACGTTCGCCTCCGCTGCTGCAATTTTCAGATCGATTTGGCCGTAGAAGAGACGATATCCACAACTCATAGCTACCTTTCATATCTCTCTCGTCAAACCAAAACTATCGCGAGGGACTTCAATCGCAGTAATTTTAGCCTTCTTTCAATGAAGGTAACAACTATTAGATTATTTAATCAACGTTTACACAACTTGATAAGAAGGTAACAATTCTTAGATTTTTTGGTTAATTATGATCAATTTGTTATTTTTGTTCTGTTTTATATATTTGGTTCAATTAAGGCAAAGTGTTTTTGGATATGGATTTAGTTATTTTATTTTTAAAAAGGAATATGTTGAATTTGGTTATATTTTATTGTTTTATTGTTTGATAATGTATACAACTATTTATTCGTTATTTTTTCATTGTTTTTACGATCTTAAGTTAATTTAGAAAACATAAATGGATAAACAATGAATAACATCATTGGAAAAATAACACATTAATATAAAAAACAACACATTAATTAGCACTTCTGTTGTTATTGTTCTTCTGAACATTAAACCAAAACATGAATCTTATATATCCGTTATTGTTCTTCTGTTGCATTGTATAGTGGACTTCGTTAATTTTACGTGGATTTCGATAAATTTATAGTGGATTTCGATAAGTATACAAAGTGGTTTTCGATAAATTTGTAGTGAATTTTGATAAGTATATAAAGTGGTTTTCATGATTATATAGCTATTTATAGAGAGTGGTTTTCATGTTTATATAGTTGTTTATGCGGAGTGGTTTTCATTGTTTATATAATTGTTTATGCATAGTGGTTTTCATTGTTGTTCTCTCATTCATTTTTCATTTCCACAGATTGATGCAATATTAGTAGGTTGAAAAGAATTTGCTTATGAAAGTTTCCCAAATTTTGTTGCCACCAACGATGGTGTGACACCAAGGTTTGCTTTGGAAAGTAGTTTTCATTTGCTAATTAATTTTATTCTTATTCAGATTGATTTAGTGACCCTCGTCGGCCTTTGCTGGTGGTGGTGTACTGGTCTTGCACTTCTTCCTGGACATAGTAGTGGTTTACGTTTCAAATAGTGAATTTACGTTTTTTTTTTTTTGTTAGTTTTCTGTTGTGTTAGTAGTGAATTACTTATGTTTTTAGTGGATTTCAATAAGTTTGTTGTGGATTATGTTAATATTAAAGTGAATTACGTTGATTTTACATTGAATTTTACAATAATTTTACAGTGGCTTTCGATAAATTTGGAGTAGTTTCCAATGAGTATATAGTGGATTTTAATTTTCGTAACCGTGGTGGAAAAAATAAAAAATATATATACAAGAAAAAAAATTAAAATAAAATTGGACGTTAAAAATCATATTTTTTTAAACCCGGTGGAAAAAATAAAAAATTAAATAAAAATTCTGAAATTAAATAAAAACAATATTTTATTTTAACATTGAAATAAAAAAAAACAAAAAAAAAGAATAAAAAAACTTTTTTTTTGAAAAAAAAAAGAAAAAAAAAAACTTAAATCATATATAATAGTATGATATGGTTTGTTGTGGATATCAATAAGTGTGAGGAGTTATTTTGGAGAGAGAGTATGCTAGGGGCATTATAGATAATTTGAGTCAAATGGACTTATGTCAAATATCAATTATTAAAATGGATTTATAATGAAGTCAAAATTGAATGACCGGGGTTTGTCAAATAGCCCCTTAAAAAAATATTATTTTATAATTCTTCAGGATGAAATTTAAATCAATAATACGAAAACGCCCCTAACTTAAAAATAAAAAAATATTTAACATTTAATAAAATCAACTTAAACATTTCGAAATTGACTCTCTTTCTTCCATTATGCTATAGGGTTTTCCCTCTCCTGAACTTCTTACAACAGATGCAGCACGATTTCGAGGTTCTGAACGTAAAGTAAATTTATTTTACAATCACCCATTCAATTATAATTTTGATTCATATACTTCGCACAATGCTCATGGATTGTTTTTAATTATTTTTTTAGTATGACTTCGAATTCGAACTATGTGCGAAATAGGGAAACTGTCGTTCCAGTGAGAGTGGAGTGTCTAATCCATATTGTTTCTAGGTTAAATTTCCATTGCCATTGCAGTTTGGAAGCGACAATTAAAACCTCGAGGATGGAAAAAAACCAAGAAAACGATTTTATTTTTGTTCATTGAAAGAGGCAAGTAATTTATAATTTCTATTAATTTAATTCTATCGGAAACATTTTTACTGATTTTTTTTAGCTGGAAAAATATTTGTAAGAACATCGTTGTAATTTCTTTAGATGGTGTGACGAGTACACTCGCGAACCGTCTGTTGAGGTTATATCTGGATTATTGACAAAGTTTAATCGTTACGAACATGAGACTTCTAACTGGCAAGCCCGTGTACTATTGTATAAACGTAAAGTCTAAACAATGAAGGTACTTGGTTGGACTGCTATAATTGTTATGTTATTCTTAATGTCAGTTGTTTATTATGTGTTAGGTGTTGTATGTCCAAATTAGAAGATTTTTGTTCAAATGTTGTTGTGTGTACCCTTTAACTATTTAATTCGCCCTCTGGAATTAATTGCATGATATTTGATTTTCAGTAGTATTTTTTATCGCAAGATCTCCATATTGCATTGTGCTTATAAATTTACTATGTCATGTCAAAGTACATTTTTTTTATTCACTCATAGGTTATTAATATTTTTTATTAATACATTAATAGGTTATTAATGTAATGTAGTTGGCAAGTAGCAGTTTTTCAAATAAAATGCGTATGAGCTTTTGGTGTGTATTAAAATTTCTAGCTTTCCCAAGAAAAATACTAATCATTTCACCTATGCAAGCATTAAGTGAAAGATAACCTACCAACCCTCCAACTTGTGCTATAAATTGACCACCATTTCTTCTTCGAAGGACACCAGTTACATTTTAATTACTTCAATTGAAATACAAACCTCAAAAAATGGGTCCGGTCGAAAAAATAAAACAAGATGCCTTCTTCTACGACGGAGAATCGACTTGGCGTATTGATCGGCATTTCATTGAAATTGTGGTGAAAGATGTAAAGAAAGGAAACTTTTGGTGTGGTTCAAATAACAACACTACGATTTCGCGGACTTGGAACCATCAACAAAGAGTTTGGAACTTCGTTTACATACGAGCAGTGTGAAAATAAGCTGAAGTTAATGGAAATGAGGTACCACACATTTAAAGCCATTATTTTGTCTTCGGGTGTTGAGTATGATGAAGAAACTAATTTCATACATGCAAATGAGTCTACATCGGAGGCATCTTCTATGTAAGTCCACTGTTTTCTTTATAATCTTTGTAACTTGCTTTAAATTGTTACGGTTTTAATTAAAAAAGAAAGTTTTACCTCACCGATCACGCGTATTAGTTAGTAGGAGAACCGACGGCGAGAACACCTTTGTGTTTTCGATTCTAATATGAATTCAAAAGAGGGCAGATGGTGGAACGAAGATGTAAAGAATCCACCCACAAAAAGGTATACGCTTTACCTCAGCGCTTTATAAAGAAGTCAATTGCTCTTATCTATTTAACAACACCCGTGATGCGAAAATAAATATAGGATTATATGAGATAACTCCCTTATAGAATTTTCTTAAAGACAAAAATCTACTTTTTATTCACTATTAGGGATAACACCCTCACATACCAGAATACCTCATTTACCCCTATTATATTCATAAAAATATTAAAGATTAATTATCAATTGGATTAATATAAAAATCAATTTAAAAAATCTGTAAATACACTCCTCTGATTTGCCAAAAAATATTTTTTTTAGTTTTTAATTTTGATTTATTCAACTTTTTAATTTCTTTTTAATTTCTTAATTTCGTTTTTTTATTTAAGTAGTTTTTTAAATATAATTTTTTTTTCGGGAGCAAATCGAAATCTACTACATACGTAATTAACAAAATCCACTATTTAATTAACTTAATCCATTATGTATTTTTTTTAATAATTTCTTGTTTTTTTTTCCACCGGGTTTACCAAAAATTTAAATCGACTACACACTCGTCAAAATTTATCGACATTCACTAAACGTAATCCACTATTCACTGAAAATGCATTGTAAGCGCTATCACCGACCCACCATTCTAACATAATCTGCTATACATTGCGCATGAGAATTCGAAATCCACTACTCACTGCAAACGTCGTTGTTCTCCACTCCTCTATTACCTGGTCTGCATCAGCTATATTTTTCGCCTTGTCGGCAAGAACGACGATATTAACGTAATCCACTAAATTAATGTAACTTGGCTACAAACCTTAGTAGCCAACTTCGACAAATATAGATATACAAACAAATCACCGGTACTAAAAAAAATACAATTTTCTTTGCAAGGAGAAATAAATAACGACTTTAACAATTCTAATAAAACTACTACTATCTCTTTGTTTATTTCCAAATAATAACAAGGAACTGGACACCAAAACAACACCGTTGCCACCAACGAAGTAGTAGTGTTACCCAAGCATCACCCGACTTAGTCACCCCCTCCGCCTGCTAAGTATATGAACCGAAGAAAAATAAGGCAACAAAATATCAGTTCTGAAACACGTGGATTTTTTCCACATTTTGTTTTTAACTCTCTTATTTTCTAACTAAATATTAGTTATGGAATAAGTAGTGCTTAGTGGGTTAAGTATAGTGCTTAGTGGGCTAAGTATAATACTTAGTGGGCTAAGTAGTGCTTAGTGGGTTAAATTGTGGATATTATCTTAACTACTAAACTAACCCACTAACCCATGTTCTTGAGTGCTCTTGTAGTTGGTTTTCTTGCAGATCATGGGCTGAGAAGTGGAAGCTTGGAATGTCTATAAATACCGACTTCAAGACTCAAGGAAATGTATGGATTCTAAGAAATAAAAAACCGAGAGCTGAAAAGAATACATGAGATTTTTAGTGTGTTTTTAGAATCTATTTTACGTACTCCTCATGAGTACATTCTTTACGTACTCCTCATGAGTACATTCTTTGTAGTCTAGATTGTTTACTATATAGTTTTTATGTTTCTAGACTTGGTTGTAAGAATGATCAAGATAGTGATTCATTCATAAGAAAGAAGTTCTTTACGTACTCCTCACGTACGAGTACATTCTTTGAAATCTAGAATTTTTAGTATTTATCTTTTTGTTTCTAGATTTGAATGTAAGAATGATCATGTTAATGATTCATTCATAAGGAAGAAGTTTTCGTACATCTTCCCTTTGTATTCTTGTAATACTGTTTTAATATAATTTTTCCGTCCTGTAAAGGGCAAGTTCACAAGTTTTACTTGTGAACATTTTTAGATCTGAGTATTGTCTTTATATTTCCGCTGCATGTTTACTTAAGTGTCATAAAACTTAAGATAACATCTCTGTATTAAACGAATTCGGGACTATAAATTATTTCAAGTTCAATTCATTCAAAAAAATTCTTTTCCAAAAGCAAGAATTTAAAAACCTACTATAATCTCGTCAAAATCCACTATAAAATTATAGAAATGAAGTCCAGGAAGTTAACGTCATTCACTATGAAATCATCATAATCCACTACAAAATCAATTACAAAAATAACGAAAAAACTACGAAATCAACAAATATAACTAAAATAAACACTAAATTTCATTTATCCGGAAGAAATCGCTTGAAAAAAGAGATAACAATTGCAATCTAGGATTTTGTCGAAAGTAGCCTCGAGAAAAGTTAGTTACCATGAGTTGCGTTAAAAGAAAGCCTTCTTGAAGAGATGGTGCCATATTATCTATAAATCTATAGATCATAGAATATTGAAAAAAATTAGAAATATGAAGATGAATTACAACGATTTTAAATGAAGACCAAATGTGCGGCATACAATAGAAATATTGAAACTCATCATTAATTAATTACAACAATTTTAATTGAAGACGAATTAGATATAATTTTGTAGCATTTGAATTAACTTCAACCCCCAATTTTAAATTCCAAAAAATAAAAAGACATCATTTTAAAAAATAAAGAAATAAAATGATGACCTTTACCACTAACGGCGACGGCATGTCATTATTATGGAGTCGAAATCTCCATATCCAAATTGCAAAAAACCTAATTACCGCATGATTTGAAGCATTGCCTGCAAGAAGAAGACCTCATCTGCCGCTTGAGTTTTGTACCACCGCATAAAGATCGCGCAGTGAGCGGTGGAGGCAGATGAAAGGGCGCGGCGACGATGGAGATGGAAGAGAAGAAAAAAACGAGAGAGACTGCTATGACGAGAGTTTGACTAGGTTAAAGAAATTGAGAAAGGGTAAAATAGGTTATTAATTATATAATTTGATGAATAAAATACAATTGGATTCATCTCAAAAATGGGAAATAAAAAAGGATTTAGTCTAATAATACATGCATATGAGGGGGTTTTCTCAAATAATCCCAATAAATAAAGGAAAATGGGTTCAAATTGGGGATCTGCTATTTTTGACAAAATTGTGTGCGTAGTTGGTGGAAAAAGGCAGATATTTTGATGAATTCAATTTATTGATGAGGATTTTTGTGTCCACTAGACTATGTCAGCTGTTCTCATTGGTTTGGGATTGTGTAATCCACCCAATATTGGGTGGACAAGTTATCACTCAAATAAAGGATTCAAAATTGCCATCAATCATGGGCTTTAATCACTCCAACCAAACGTCTGATTGAGTTGGATGAATTAGTCAATCACCCAATTATTGATCCAAACGAGGCCCTAGTTGACCAGTGAAATCACCTACAACAATAACGAAAATGACTATATTTCTGTAAATAGCACCAACACAATTTCAACAAACAGACATGCAATCTACTGTTGATTGAACACAAATAAGGTTCCAAAACAATACAAACCTGCCCCCAAAGTAAGAAAATTAAGTACTGTGAATGGGGTTCCAAAATAATTTTCAACAGAAAAAGAACAATGAGAATAATGTTGGAGGTGACCTCTATTAAAATCTCGAACGCAGTATTAACCCTAGTGTCGTGGCTAGTCGCTCTTTCTAGCGAAAACCTAGCGCCGCCCTTGACGAGAGGATTCCAGGACGCTAATATCCCATTACTTCCATTGCGGTGGAGGGAGAGACGTGAGTAATTTAGCGGTTGTTCGGGAGGTGGCGGTGGTAGTGGCCGGGCACAAAGAGAAAGAGTGATGTGTTAGGATTTTTGGGTTAAATGAGCAAATAATATATTATTTGATAGATGTGTAAATCGTGAACTATAACTGTAAATTTTACAAATATTTATTTAACCAAATAAATTGGGCGCAGTCTCGTTAAAATTGAAAATTGGTGGGATACATCCTCATTTACCTATAATCCATATAAGTGAGACGTTTTCACTAATAATCCCTATATTAAAAAGTCAAAATGACAATTATAGTAGGTCAAAGGGATTGGATTCGAGTTGAGTCATATATTAAGTACATTACCATTATATTTGTCAACTTTGTAATTCTATTTTGAAATTTGATTTGATTATTAAATAGTTCAAATCAACTTACTTAATATAGCATAATCGAATCTATAATTTAGAATATTCAAATCATCATTAAATATTTCAACCACTACAAGATTATGTGTGATGATTCTAGATATATTCCAATAAATCATATTAGATTGTACAAATAATACATATATCATAAATAGGTTCCCAAATGTGACAATTCAAATCAACTTTAAAACCACAAATCTATCAATTATTTAAAATTTATCTAGCTAGTACATATAACTTATAAGCATTCTCAATGAAACTCAGCTCCGCCGCCGCCGTTCTCCTCCTCCTCCTCCTCCGCCTCGCCGACTCAGCTCCGCCGCCGTTCTCGTGCGACGCCTCCGACCCGAAAACGCAAACGTTCGGATTCTGCAAAGCTAATCTGCCAATCGACGAAAGAGTACATGATCTGATTACGCGGCTGACGATTGACGAGAAGATATCTCAGCTGGTGAATTCAGCTCCGGCGATCCCACGGCTCGGTATCTCCGCCTACGAGTGGTGGTCGGAGGCGTTGCACGGTGTCTCCGGCTATGGACTTGGCGTTAGTTTTAATGGAACAATTAAGGGCGCCACCAGTTTCCCGCAAGTCATTCTTTCTGCTTCCACCTTTGATTCCAATCTTTGGTACCGCATTGGTCAGGTAAATTTAAAAAAATAATAATAATAATAATAATAAATAATTGAGAAAATCAAATTCTATATTATATGATGAGAATTTCTTTAATTTATTGGATTGATAAAATAAATACAAAACTGCAGATTCTGGAATGTTTGGTAGATTTATCGAATTTTCATGTATGATTGAAAATTTACAGTCACCGACTAAATATAATATAGTGTAAATTACAAAAATGCCCCAAACCTAGGTCAAATTACGGAAAACACCTCATCCTATCTGTAACCACGAAAAGCCCCTGATGTTTGTTTATGTTTTACATCGACCCCCTTATGGTATGAATTTTCCACGGAATCTTTTTTATTCTAGAGAATATTTCGCAAAACATGTTAATTCTATACCTGCAAACGTGGCATGTCTTTAAGTTACTTTTTGAAGATCAAAATTACCTTTAGGGGACCTTTACACGAAATCTTTAGTCTTCTTAAATAACACACTCACATTTTTTTAGTATTATTGTTACCCCTCTGATGGTGATTTTTTACTTTAAAATTTAACATTATAAAGAAATGTCACGTCTGCAGGTGTAGAATTAACATTTTTCCCGAAATACTCCATATGATTAAAATGATTCCATGAAAAATCACACCCTAAGGGCTCGGCGTAAGACATAAACAAATATTTGGGGTATTTTGGTAATCACAGATAGATCGAGGCTTTTTCTATAATTTAGTCTTAGTTTAGGGCAGTTTTGTTATATACCCTATAATATAAGTTTGTTAAAATGGGAGTTTTCAAGATTGATTTGATATAAACCTAATACTAGTACAAAAAAGGAGTGATTTATTTATTTTTATAATGGTTAAATCCATATGTATATTTATTTATATATTTTAATTTGAAAATAAAAATGTAATATTAGGCTATTGGGAAAGAGGCACGAGCGATGTACAACCAAGGGCAAGTGAAAGGGATGGCATTTTGGGCACCAAATGTAAATATTTTTAGGGATCCAAGGTGGGGTAGGGGCCACGAGACACCTGGCGAAGACCCATTGGTTGCTGGGAAATATGCAGTGGCGTTTGTGAGGGGAATTCAGGGTGACAATTACAATAATGATAAAGTTGAGGGGCAGGAAAACAAT
This sequence comes from Erythranthe guttata, assembly GCF_000504015.1. Next base: position 59,992 of record NW_012193434.1, read on the forward strand.
AACGGCATTCTTCAGGCCTCTGCCTGCTGCAAACATTTCACCGCCTATGATTTGGACAACTGGAAAGGCGTTAGTCGCTTGGGTTTTGATGCCAAGGTAATTCTCATTTTTCTACTTAAACCTTTATAAATTAATCCATACGAAAACCAGCAAATATTTTATTAATTTAATAATATATTAAGTTATCGAACTAATAATTTAATATATTTTCTCTGAATTCAGACTGAAAAAGTTATTATTTTAGCGAAGTTATTTTATACTGTACTTTGTGTTGCTCAAATTTGATGCTTATGATGTTTTTTTTCGTTGGTAAAATTAGTCGATCATACTAATTAAGAGATTTTTAATTTTATTCAATTCTCGTTGATTTTAATAAATTCTTCGAACGATTGAGGTTATGTAAAAATAAGTTTCATATTAGTTTAATTATTAAACAGTTTATTTATTTGTTATTATTATTGTAATAATTATTATTATTCTTATAGTTTATTTTTCTAAATTAGGTGACGAAGCAAGATTTGGCAGACACATATCAGCCACCTTTTAAGAGCTGCATCCAAGAAGGGAGAGCGAGCGGGATTATGTGCGCGTACAATAGGGTGAATGGTGTTCCGAATTGCGCCGACTACGACCTTCTTACGAAAACCGCGCGTGGAGAATGGGGTTTTCAAGGGTATTTTTTGTAAATTCACACTCATAATCATGGCTAATTTTTTAATTTTTTTTTTTTTAATATTTATGAATTGATTTGTATATTCAGGTACATTGTGTCTGACTGCAATGCAGTTGCTGTCATTCATGATGTCCATAAGTATGCAAAATTACCAGAAGATGCTGTAGCAGATGTACTCAAGGCTGGTATGTTTGTACCTTATCTCCATTGTATTGTAGTTTTGGTCCTCTATGTTGGTCTATTTAGAAATTTAGTCCTCTAACTTGTCATGTTTAAGTTTTACATACAATCACTGGCGGTACTACATAGGGGCAGGGGGGGGCAGTTGACCCCCCAAGAAAAAAAAAAAAAATTTTTTGCTATTTTGGCATAATATTTTTTTAATATTACCTTTGGGCCCCCCAAAGGTTTTGTAAATATGCATTTTAACCCTTAATTTTTTTGTTTATTCTCCACAATTTTATATAAATTATAGATATATATTATATTTAATATAAAAATATTAAATAAAATGGTTAAAACTTGTACTATTTTAAATAAAATTTATGAATATTTACTTATCGATCTTTAATTTTTTATATCAATGTCTCTAAAAAATAATACGAGACGTGCCATAAATCCCATTAAGTGCAATATATTATTAGAATAATTTAGATTTTTTTTCATACTTGAAATATGATAAAATTATATACATATATATATATATATATATATATATATATATATATATATATATATATCATTTTAATTAAAAATTCGCAGTATAAACCTATTTTTTTAATGTCTGGTGAACCTAAATTTTTTTTCGGGGCGCTGCCCGAACCCCGAAATTTTAGTCCGCCCCCCCTACTTTCTAATCCTGGTTCCGCCCCTGCATACAATAGCTTGCTCCTATTTTGCATGATTTTTAATTTTATGATTCGGCAAATAAACTTGACGCATTTTACTTATATGGATCCTTGTAAATTTATAAATTCGACATCTAACTTACTACTGGTAGAACTTTAATTATGTGAGACGACATATCTGTAAACCAAATTAGAGGAGCATTTATAATTTTTAAGTGTCCAAATAAATATATTTCTGCGAGTTTGTTAGGTACATCATTAAACGACTGCTAAAATTCAAAGTTCGAGTGAAATAGGACTAAAAATAATACTACTTTTGCATGATTATTGCATGTAAAACTGAAATAGGACTAAATCCCTAGAGAGACTGACATATAGGACCAAAATTACAATTTTCCCATTTAAAGCTTCTCAAATTTGAATCAATTTATTACATTCGGCCCCCCGTATTTGCAGGCATGGATGTCGACTGCGGTTCGTACTTATCGACCTACACAAAATCAGCACTCGAGCAGAAAAAAATGCTCGAATCCGATATAGACAGAGCCCTTCACAATTTATTCTCGGTCCAAATGAGATTAGGCTTCTTCAACGGAAATCCAAACACACAACCGTTCGGCAAAATCGGGCCCGATCAAGCATGCACGCAAGAGCACCAACAACTCGCCCTCGAAGCCGCGCATAACGGCATCGTTCTCCTAAAGAACTCCAACAACCGTCTCCCGTTGTCCAAAACCTCCTCACTAGCCGTTATAGGCCCAAATGCCAACAACGCCTACGTACTTCTCGGAAACTACGAGGGGCGCCCTTGTAAATCCGTAGAAGTCTTCAGAGCTATCCAAAGCTACGCACCGAACGCCTCGTACGAAGGCGGCTGCAAAGATGTGAACTGCGCGGTCGCTGATGTGGCGAGTGCCGTTCGAACGGCGAAGGACGCGGACGATGTGGTTCTGGTGATGGGGTTGAATTACAGCCTTGAGACGGAGGATCACGATCGTGTGGACCTGGTGCTGCCAGGTCAGCAGGAGGGGTTAATCAGAGCCGTTGCTGCGGCTTCCAAGAAGCCCGTGGTTCTTGTTTTGATCTGCGGTGGGCCCGTCGATGTTTCTTTTGCGAAAGATGATCCGAAAATAGGGAGCATTTTGTGGGCGGGATATCCGGGTGAAGCTGGTGGGATTGCACTAGCTGATATCTTGTATGGTCAACACAATCCCGGTTAGTCATCCCTTTTGATCGTCGTTTTTACCTTTGCACAAGATTAATGATTTCGTTAATTGTGTCTTGATTTTAGGAAAATGTATGTTTTTAGATTGAAATGACCATGTCTTATAATTAATAAGAGAGATAACTAAGTTAAAAAAAAAATAGTATAGAAAATAGTTAATAAGGGTATAAACTCAAAATTAAGTAACTAATGCAATGTTGGAAATTTAATGTGACAGATGATATGGAACAAAAAAAAATCTCAAAAATGACAAATATTATGGAACAATGGAGTAATAACTTAATTATTCAAAGTTTATACCAAATCGCTAAATATCTCCTCGTATTATAAATATTAGCAAAAAATATTATTTGATGCATCTTTCTTAGGCTTAACCCCATAAATAGTTCTTATCAAAAAAAAAAAAAAAACCCCATAAATTGTAGAGTTTTTAGGGGTAGTTTGCTAATAAAAATGATTCATAGGGCGGTTGTGCTAATATTTAGAACTTAGAGTTTTTTGACAATTAGAGTAAACCGGTGCAAGAAAAAATGGCAGTAGTGACACCCCATTAGTGAAACTATCAAATTTTGTTACTAAATGCTAGCTTACATCAAGTGATAACATTTTGTATAGTCACTAGAAAGAATTGATAACACACCTCTGGTTGACAAACATACTAACAATACATTTTGCCTAAGGACGTCAAAATAGGTGTTATCACTCAAAAGATTATTTAATTTTACTGGTATGGGGTGCTAAATGTAATAAACAAAACTTATTTACAAACACCTCCTTGTTTTTACTCAATTTTTTTTTTCTTTCTTGATCAAATCATAATAGTCTAAATGGAACTTAAAAGGTAAATTATTTTGTTATTGCAGGAGGGAAACTACCCGTAACTTGGTATCCAAAGGATTTCATCAAAGTACCAATGACTGATATGAGAATGAGGCCCGATCCTTCGTCGGGATATCCGGGACGTACTTACCGTTTCTACAACGGACCAAAAGTGTTCGAATTTGGCTATGGACTCAGCTACACAACACATTCCTACGAATTCATATCGTCAACTCCCAACACTCTCCACTTAAACCAATTAACCCCGACTTCTCAAACAACCAACGAAACAAATTCATTGTCCGTTTCCAAGATTGGGGCAAATAATTGTGAAAAGTTGAAGTTCTCGACACACGTGGGAGTAAAAAACACGGGGAATATGCCAGGAAAGCACCCGGTTCTAATTTTCGTTAGGCACGAAAGGAATAGCAATATTACCGGAAGGCCTTTGAAACAATTGGTCGGATTTGAGAGTGTGAGCTTAAATGCTGGAGAAAGTGGTGAGATCGAATTCGTATTGGATCCGTGCGAGCATCTTAGCACGGCTAACGAAGATGGTGACATGGTGATTGAAGAGGGATATAGATACTTAGTTGTAGAAGATAAAGAGTATTCGATCAATATCGTACTTTGAGATGTACGGGCTTTTCAATTGCCGAATTTCAATAAGTATACTTAATTAGTTATACATGGCCTAATAGAACTAATATGGAAAGAATTATGTAACATTCATGTTGTCAATTTTTTTCATGAAATATTTTTGAAAATATTATGGCATTTCTATTTGGTGTGTACGATCATTTGTTTTTCTTTTTCTTGTTCTTGCTAGTATCTATTATATCGTTTGTAAATTTAGAATATACATACCTTTTAAAAGTTCAGGAAAGACTCAGTTAACATTGAAATATATAAAAACCATGCATTCCATTGTCATCAATTCATCATGCAATTAGAGAATAAATCAAAATATACTAGGTTCAATAAAAAACTAAAATGTGTATCGTTTCAATTTTACTAATATTTTTTTAACTTCAAACATGATTTTGCCCATTTTTTATTGGGCAAAACTCAAAAAACGAAATTGTAGTTCTTTTAAGTTTTCAGTTAGCTTTTTAATCCCACTTGAATAAGTTAGATCAGACGTCGATTGATAAAATTCTGCATGAATGAGTTACAATTTGAAATTTAGATAACTCAAAACTTTAAAGTTGTTGGCAATGTTTGTTCATTGAAGTTAAATGGATGAAATTGGAGTATATTAGTATTTTGGTCGTTGATAGCATTTTTTTTTAATGATGAAGGAAATCCGCAACCAACCATACATGTGCACTGAGTAAACTTACCATCTCGTATAATAACTTGCAGACCATACAAGAGAAGTTAACCACACTAGGCTAACCATGTGAGACAAGCTTGACCTAACGACCGTTGGCAAGAAAATTCAAACTATTGTCAATTGACAGTACGCTCACGTGCTCCAAACCGGTAGGCAGGGGTGGAACCAGTATCTTTTTGCTGGGAAGCTAAATTATGGGATCGTTTAAGGAAAGAATAAAAATGTTTTTTTCTGGACTAAAAGTGCATAAAAATAAACTTTGGAGGGCGAAAGTGTTTAAACTAATAGATAAATACCAAATTAAAATTTAAAAAAAAATAACAAAAAACTATTTTTTGTTCTTTTGTTTTTTTTTTTTCTGCAGATGCGGGGGCCCACCCCACTCTCTTACTGAGTCCGCCCCTGCCGGTAGACCATCCATTGCGGGACAGTTATCATTAAATTAAATTGCACTTTTTTCGTGATAATCTATTAGTAGTTAACGGAGGAAAATGAAGTTACCAATTAAATTCTTATCAACCACATACCCTACCTCCCAAAAAAAAAAAGCAATATTTTCTATATAAGTAGCCTTGAAAGGGTAACATATTCACATCCAATGGTCATCAATAGATGTGTTGTCTTTACCAACCGGACATAAATCTGGATATGTATCTAGATTTGTAAAAAAAAATATAATACTAGTTTTTTTTTTCTTGTCTTGTAAAGATAATCCCCATTGTTTATATTGTATATACATATATACATATCTATAAATATTATATATATAAACTCTTGTCTTAATTTAATTTCTTTGAAAATGGCTCTCATAGCTGCAATCATATGCTCTACCATGCTTGTAAGTATCAATGCTCATATTGCTCAATCAACTCATCATAAACAACCACTCCCACCATTTTCTTGTGACTCCACAAATCCATCTACAAAGTCGTACCCGTTCTGCAACGTCGATTTGCCGATCGAAAAACGGGCCCACGACTTGGTCTCACGCCTCACGTTAGACGAGAAAATCTCGCAGCTTGTAAATAAGGCTTCGGCCGTTCCACGGCTAGGAATACCGTACTACCAATGGTGGTCGGAGGCTCTGCATGGAGTTGCCATGGCCACCGGAGTCGAAAACGGCTTCGCCTTCAACGGGACTATTCGCGCCGCCACTAGCTTTCCGCAAGTTATACTCACCGCGGCTACATTTGATGAAAATCTCTGGTATCAAATTGGCAAGGTTAGTCGAAAACTAGTCCAATAGTAAATTATATCATGCCATATTTCTTTTGTAATTAGAATTGCGAATTACGATCTAGACCTCGTAAGAATTTAAAATAGTATTAGGCATAAGAATTATGCATGGATTATTGCATGCAGGTGATCGGAGCGGAGGCTCGAGCAATATACAATGAAGGGGAGGCAATAGGCATGACATTGTGGTCACCAAACATTAACATTTTCCGAGATCCGAGGTGGGGAAGGGGACAAGAGACACCTGGCGAAGACCCTTTCATGACAAGTAAATACGCCGTCTCGTTTGTTCGCGGAATCCAAGGCGACAGTTTCGAAGGCGGCCAACTCAAAGACGGCCGTTTACAAGCCTCTGCGTGCTGCAAGCATTTCACCGCCTATGATTTGGAGAGTTGGAACGGAAACAACCGTTTCACGTTCAACGCTCACGTATGCAATTTCTCTCGTTGGCTAAATAATCTAATAAATCGTAGAAAATAATTGCATTTCTTAAGGAAAAAATCGTTTTTTTCTTTTTTGTTGGTATAGGTGACAAAGCAGGATATGGCAGATACGTATCAGCCACCGTTCAAAAGCTGTGTAGAACAAGGTCGAGCGAGCGGGGTTATGTGCGCTTATAATCTTGTAAACGGTGTTCCTAATTGCGCCGATTACGATCTATTAACGAAAACTGCTCGTGGCGAATGGGGATTCCAAGGGTACATTTTTTAATAACCTGATTTTTTTTTTTTTATTGTTTTCAGAAAAGTTTCTCCTAGTTATTTAATCAATGTCATTGTAAAATTAATAGGTATATAGTATCCGATTGTGACGCAGTCTCACTTATTTACGAGAAACAGAATTACTCAAAATCGCACGAAGATGCTGTGGCAGATGTGCTTAAAGCCGGTAACTTTGTACCCGTTTTTCAAGATTCATTTACGTTAGAAAAAAAATCATAATTATATTTTTGTAAGGAGTATTGAAAAACATATATAGGTATGGATGTCAACTGCGGCAGCTATTTGGCGGAGCACACAAAATCGGCAATCGAGAAAGGAAAAGTGTCGGAATCTGATATAGACAGAGCCCTTTACAACCTCTTCACCGTTCGGATGAGATTAGGACTTTTCAACGGCAATCCAAGGAAACTTCCTTACGGAAACCTTAGACGTAAAGACGTCTGTTCTCACAAGCATCAAAATTTAGCCCTTGAAGTTGCACGTGATGGCATTGTCCTTTTAAAGAACTCCGCAAATCTACTTCCACTATCCAAGTCGGAAACAAAATCTCTTGCAGTAATAGGCCCCAACGCAAACGACTCGAGAACACTAGTAGGAAACTACGCGGGCCCGCCTTGCAAAACCATTACTCCGCTACAAGGACTAATGAAATATATCAAGAAAACAAAGTTCCACCCGGGATGCAATAGCGTAAATTGTACCTCAATTGCCTCGAGAGAAGTTATAAAGTTATCGAAATCAGCGGATTATGTGGTTCTCGTAATGGGAATCAATCAAGATCACGAGCGCGAAGAGCTTGACCGAGAAGACTTGGTACTTCCAGGTCAACAACAAGATCTTGTAATGAGGGTGGCCGAGGCTGCTAAAAATCCGATTATATTGGTATTACTTTGTGGAGGCCCCGTTGATATTTCGTTCGCGAAAGATAATTCAAAAATCGGGAGTATTTTGTGGGCTGGATATCCCGGTGAAGCAGGGGGGAAAGCGATTGCAGAGATCGTGTTTGGTGACCATAATCCAGGTACATTTCCTAAAGAAAAAACTTTTTTCATTAGTCACTTTGTTTTTTTTTTTTTTAAATGAGGATAGTTACTGGTCCTCCAGTTGTAAATAAATTACTTGTATTTTGTACTTAATGTTGCAATATATGATTATTTTTATCAGGAGGAAGGCTTCCTATGACTTGGTATCCAAAAGATTTCGTCAAAGTACCGATGACTGATATGAGAATGAGGCCCGATCCTTCGTCTGGATATCCGGGACGAACTTATAGATTCTACCAAGGCGAAAAAGTGTTTGAGTTTGGATATGGTCTTAGCTACTCAAACTATTCTTACAAATTTATCTCTAGTAGTAAAATCAAACTCGATTTCAAGAAATCATCCGTTGGTAGTAGGGTTGGAAACTTGGGCGACATTTCGGTTTCGGACATTGGTTTGGAATCATGTGAGAAGGCAAAATTTTCGGTTATTGTACGTGTTGAAAATGAAGGGAATATGGCCGGTAAGCATCCGGTTTTGCTATTCCTAAGACACGATCAAGGTAAACAGTTGGTCGGATTTCAGACAGTTAAGTTGGGTGCAAAGGAGAAGGCTAATGTTGAGTTTCGGGTAAATCCATGTGAGCAGTTTAGTAGAGCTATTGAAGATGGAACAATGGTGATTGGATCGGGGCTCCAACATTTGGTTGTAGGAGATCAAGAGTTTCCTATTAGCACAAATGTTTGAATTGTTCACTTTTTTTTTTTTTTGAGAAAAAACGCACTTTATTAGGCAATATGCGCCAAATTAGGTGGGAGAACAAGACCCTCCACCACGTTATTACAAGGAATCTGAGCAATAGCGTGGGCTAATTTATTACCCGACCGCTTCGTGAAATTAAAAGAGCAATATTGAAATTCTAGAGCCATTTGTCGGCAATCTTCCACAACAGCCCCAAAGTCAGCAGCCTCATTCTCTCCATCGCGAAGAGCTTTAATAATTGGAAGACAATCCCCCTCGATGACAATATCAGACCAGCCTCTATCCTTGGCCATGGAAATGGCTTTGAGTGCTGCCAAAGCTTCCCCCTCCACCGGCTGAAAATTGCCACGAATCTTGACAACCTTCCAACCAATGCATCGACCATCCTCGTTCCTAGCAACAGCTGAGACTGAAATCCATTGTTTCCCTCGTGGTAGAGCTGCGTCAAAATTCACCTTGACACGACCATGCGACGGTGGAATCCACTCGCTGGGGTGAACGGTCTGCATCTGTGAATTCTGCTGGAGTTGAGCACTCTTAAAAGAAGCAAGATAAACCTTACACCAACTCACCATTTCATTCACGTGGAGAGCTTCTTCTCTTTTGATTTCCTTATTTCGTCGATCCCACGCTTTCCACGCCAAAACCATTGCAACAAGAAACTCGTCTGCCCCTAATAACTTTTGAACGTCAACAAACCAATTCCACATGGACGAAGTGTCAACATGGTGCAGAGCATCGAAAAGGGGTAAATTCCAAATAGCTTCCATTCCTCGACATCGCAAAATAACATGCAGGGCAGATTCTTCTTCGCTATTGCACCGATCGCACCATGGTGAGGAAACGACCTTTCGTCTAAATAACTCGACTTTAGTTGGCAAAATACCCCGACACAGGCGCCAAATAAACAACCGGATTTTTGGAGGAATAGGGAGACTCCATATAACAGGCCATTTACAAATCCCTGCCCCACTACTTGAGCCGTCTCTGCCTCGTCGTTGATTCACTAGGTCGGATAAATGAGAAAGAACCCTATGGTAACACGATCTCACCGAGAATCGACCATTTCTTGCAAAATGCCAAACCCAAATGTCCTTCGCATACCCGTTGCCCACCGGAATAGCCAAGATACGTTCGACGTCCACTGGCCAAAAAACATCATTTATCAGCTGCAACTTCCAAGAATTTGTACTCGACTCGATTAAATCTGAGACCCTATCCGGAAAAGCCACATTACTTGGGCGCTTGGTGAAAACCTTAAACCCACCTCCCTCTCGAAGCCATGGATCACCCCATATAGATGTGTCGAGACCATTTCCAATTCTTCTACGGAGGCCCATCTGCAAAAACGGAATAACCTTCCAAATGCTTCTCCAAGTAGCGGATGGTCGAAATCCCACGTCAGCGTTAAAGAGGTAGCCATGCGGAAAGTACCTGGCAGAGATAATCTTTGACAACAACAGATCTGGATTAGTGAAAATCCTCCACGCTTGTTTCACAAGCAACGCGACATTGAAGGCTTTCAAGTCTCCAAATCCCAATCCTCCAAGTTCCTTAGCTTTGCACATCTCCCCCCACGATAACCAGGCCATGCCCTTGTTCTCTCCATTTCCCCACCAAAATCGTCTGATTCCCATTTCAATTTCATTAATAAGTCCTTCGGGGAGAAGAAAACAGCTCATCACGTAAGTCGGGATAGCCTGTAGAACTGCTTTGATCAAAACTTCCTTGCCAGCTTTGGAGAGTTGTTTCTCCCCCCAACCCTTGATCTTCAACCACACACGGTCTCGTAAATAGGCAAATATCTCTTTTTTAGTTTTTCCAACGGACGCCGGCATCCCCAAATATTTGTCATGATGGTCCACAATTCGGAAGCCTAGGATTTGGTTAATGGCATTTCTCCGGGACAGTTGGGTAGTCGGACTAAAAGTCATCGTAGATTTCTCATGATTAATCTCCTGCCCGGATACTCTGGCATACTTGACGAGAATTTCTTTCAAAACATCTGCATATTCCTCAGTGGCATGCCCGAAAATAAGAGTGTCGTCGGCAAAGCACAAGCTAGACACCATCGGAGCTGTTTGGGCGACACGGACACCTTGGAATTCTCCTCTAACAGTGGCATTTGCAATCATTGCAATAAGAGCCTCAGCACAACATATAAACAGGTATGGGGAGAGGGGGTCGCCCTGCCGAAGCCCTCTCGAGGGAACAACACCGCCAAACTGCGTACCATTAAATAAAAACGAAAATGAGACTGTAGAGATGCACAACATAATAAGATCAATAAAGCGAGAGGGGATTCCAAAACGAGAAAGAATCTTTTGCAGAAAAAGCCATTCAATCCGATCGTATGCCTTACTAATGTCCAATTTAATAGCCATGTAATTAGTTTTAATATTAGAGCTCAATTTAATGAAATGATTGATCTCAAAAGCAACGAGAACGTTATCAGAAATCAAACGTTTTGGAACGAAGGCAGACTGAGTAGGAGAGATCAAATCATTTAAGACCAATTTAAGACGATTGGCTAAGACTTTCGACCCAAATTTATAAATAACGTTGCAAAGGCTTATAGGTCGATAATCAGTAATTTTTTCCGGGTTTTTCACCTTCGGGATTAAAACAATAAAAGTGGAATTAAGGTCAGGGGGGAGTTTGCGGTGATTCAAGAATTCAAGCACACAAGAGAGGACATCGGACCCTAACAAATGCCAATATTTAGTGAAAAAAACAACGGGTAAACCATCCGGGCCCGGGGATTTAAGAGGAGCCATTTGAGAAATGGCTCGGGTTACCTCATCCGAAGTAAAAGGCTTTGACAGAAGTTGACTAGCTTCCCTGGAAATTCTGGTCTCGACACTCGCCAACACCTCATCTATCTCATCCTCTCTCGGATTTGTGGACTTGAAGATGTGCTCGAAATAATTAGAGATAATATTCTCAATTTCCTCATCTTTCTCTTTCCAAATTCCCTCTGTATCTTTAAGACGATCCACTCGGTTTGTACGTCTCCTGATAGTAGCCTTGGAGTGAAAAAACCTCGTATTTCTGTCCCCTTCTTGAATCCATTGCACTCGACTCCGTTGGCGCCAGTACATGTCATCGTCTCCATAAGCTTGTTCTAACTCAGCTTTCACACCCCGAATTTCTTCCCTTCGAGCAACTGTTTGATCGGCCAATAGGAGAGATTGGAGTCGTTTGTGAAGACTTTTAATCTTCTTTCTCGGCTGCTGAACCGTTAGTTTACTCCATTGGATCAATGCAAGACGACACTCAGAGTTTTTGTAGATCAGCGATTCCATCGGCCCTGCATCGACGCTCTTCCTCCATTGATTCTCTATGATCTGCTCACAATCCTCTCTTCGGAGCCAAGTAGCCTCAAATCGAAAAGGTCGTTTCTTACCCGAGATACGAGCACGAGTCGGAACTCTAAGAACAAGTTTGATGGGAACGTGATCCGATCCCGAGTAGTTCAAGTGGTGAACTCGAGCATGAGGAAATTTGGAAATCCATTCTGAACTAGCACAAACTCTATCCAATCTACATCGAACCGTGTACGGTGAGACCCTATTATTAGACCACGTAAAGGGTGGGCCTTCGTAGCCCAAATCTGTCAAACCGCAATCATCTAAAACCTCTCGAAACCGCTCAATATAAGACGGCTGCTTTTGGGGACCCCCCATCTTTTCATTATTGCTGAGGATCTCATTAAAATCCCCTCCCACTATCCATGGTAAATCACGATGGTCCCTCAAGCTACGCAGCAGATCCCAAGAGAGCTTTCGACGACCCTGTTCTGGAAAACCGTAAAAACCCGTTACTCTCCATTTGCTATTTTGGTTTTCATCGAAAACCTCTGCATCAATATGATTATTAGAGTAACTAATCAAGTCAACCGCTAAATCTTTCTGCCAAAAAAGAACTAACCCACCAGATTGTCCCACCTTCTCCACACCAACTCCGTTAAGATTCCATTGTTTCTTCAATCTCTCAATACGAAGAAGTGTCGCCCTCGTTTCCGAGAGAAACACAATCCGGGGCCTGTGAACTCGGAGAATGTCTCCGAGTACATGAATTGTCAAAGGCGCCCCGAGCCCTTGACAATTCCAGAATACGCAATTCATTGTTCTCGGCGGGACTGCCGCGCAGTCTCCGCCGTTGAAATAAGGTCCTCGTCATGTAAGCACAACATTTGTTTCTTCCCTGCTGAAACTCTGTCCAAAAGCCCCGACTCATTAGCCTTGTTCTTCCTGCCTCTTTTTATAATTGCGTTTGGCCTCCTATTGGCTATGGATTTGCCTCCACCTGCCTGAAATTGAATTGAATTATTAACGTAGATTTGGTAAATTGAATTGTTCACTTTATTGATTGAGAATGTAACATATTTTGGGAAATGTTTGAATTGCCTCTATTTGTATAAATTCTTCCCGGCAATTTTGAAATTCTTACTTCTCAAGTAAATGATCAATATATATTCGCTCGTGTTATTAAGAGTAAATTACGAATAATCTGCGAGGTAGGTATGAATAACAAATATCCCCTATTGTTGCAAAATTAAAAATGGGGTTATTTGACAAAAGCCCCTGGTTATACATGTGCAATTACAAGGAGTCCATTTTTTTTTCTAGATTTTAAAATAAATCCAAATCATTTTTAATGTATTAAAATTAATTAAGTTTCACTATTATACCCTTATACTAATCTAAAACATTTCTTAGGTTTAGGAATACATAATGTAATATTTTTTTCATAATTAAAACCCCATAAATCTCGGTCCTTAATCTCCGAACACAACCCACGCCTCATGTCTCCTCTTCGAGTCGCCATCTTTCTCTCATCATACAAAATAAAAAAAACCCAAAAAAACTATTGTATGTTAAATTATTTAAAACCATAATATTATTCTATAATCATACAATTTTTTCCTCAATCTAGTGTGAAATAAATTATAATATTGATTTGATGTCAGGTTGAACAAGTCCATTGAAGTGCTTGAATTTTTTATTTTCATATATGTTATTATTTCCATTAACAGATGTTTGATTTTCTAATTTCTTTATTTTTTTTTCTTTGCTTCTCGTATATGTTATGATTTTCTTTTCTAACAAAAAAATGTTTCATCCTGTTCAAGTAATGGTAAGGTATGTTTTCGACATTGGTGGTATATGTGTCCGCGGGATTATGAAAGTTTTCCCAAAGGGTTGCGTTGGATATATTGAGCAATACGAGGTTTCAAGGTTGCGTTAGCCTCAGAGCAGAAAATAATGACTGGAAAGGTGGAGTCATTTTCAATAATTATTTACAGAATTTTATAGCGGTTTTCAATAATTATGTACATATTTTTATAGTGGTTTTCAATATTTTACACAAACCACTATAAAAATCTGTACAAAAATTATAGTGGTTTTCAATAATTTTTGTACAGATTTTTAATTAACTATATATACAAAGTGGTTTTTATATTGATATAGTTATTATACAGAGTGGTTTTCAAATTTACATAGGTGTTATACAGACTGGTTTTAATGTTATGTAATTGGTATACATAGTGGTTTTCATGTTTATATAGATGTTTATACAGAGTAGCTTTCATGTTATATAGTTGTTATACATAGTGGTTTTCATGTTTATATATTTGTTTATACAGAGTGATTTTCATGTTTATAGTGGTTTTTATTTTAAAAAATTGGAAAGAAAAAAAAAACCATTTTTAAAAAAATTCGAAATTAAGAAAAAAGAAAAATCATGAAAAAACGAAAATAAAAATAAAATTATTTTTTTAAATTAAAATGAAAAACATAAAATATAAATAAGAAAAAAAATTAAAATAAAAAACTGAAAATTAAAAAAAAATAAAAAAATAAAATAATTACAAAATTTTCTTTTTAAATCGAAATAAAGAAAAGGAAAAAAAACTGAATTGGCGTGATTAGGGGAATAATTTTTGGAGAAGATTTGGGTGTAGATTATGGGTATAATTTTTTTTTAAATTAAATAATTATACTAATTAATAATTAGTGGGGGTATATATGGTTTTTCAGGCCCATTTGATTTATGTCAAATATCATTTACAAATAAAGGATTTATCATGAATTAAAATCCCAATGAATGGTGTTTGGCATATAGCCCCATTAAAAATACACATGAAGTACATCATTGTCTAATAGTTTCTCGCATAGAGAGTCAATACATCAAAAATCTTTATATTCTAAGAGCATTCTTTCAAAAAGTCCAATTTTACCCATAAAACTTTTTCGGGAATAATTTGAAGATCTTTAAGTTACAAGGAGTTCACCGTGGATAATGTAAATTTTATTTTGGGGTTTTTGTGCAGAACTATATCTATTTCACCAATAAACACATTCCTTTAATATTTATTATAAATAAATGAAACATTCATGTATATGCCAATATTACCCTCAACCCTTTACACACAATTCTTAATTGTAGCTCCAATTTAATCAATTTTTGCCACAAAAATCCAATTTTGACTTTTTTTTTTCAAAAATTATTTTTTTGCCGCCGGTTTTCCGGCGTTGACTTTTTGATTTTTTTTCTAGTCCGTTTTTTCCGCCGTCGGATTCCGGCGTTGTTATTTATTTTTTATTTTTTAATCTATATATAATATAAAAAGAGGATCTATGCCCTCTATGATTGACATGTGGCAAATGATGATGTCATTTATCAAAATTGCTTAGTTGGAGTTCAATTGATGAGGTGGATTATTCAATTGGTGAGTTGTCAATTTTATTTTGGTATGTGTTTAAGTTATTTCCTATTTAACATTTGTACACTCATTTAAACATTTACCACATGTATATATATTATTTTCAAATTTAATATTCTATAAATTAGAAAAAAAAATTATCGAATTTATATTTTCAATTCAGAAATTATTTATTGAAAAAATTCAGGATACTCAATTTTTTTACGAATATTCTAATAATTTTCAGAAGAAAACATTTTTTTTAATATTGAAATATTAAAATATTAAAATAAAGGAATACAATTTTTTTTTTCAATATTTTGAAATATTCTCCATTCAATATAAAACAAAATTATTAAGAATTCAATAAAAAAAATCCAGCGTGTAAATTAAAATCATTTAATAGGATTCATTAGAATAGATCAATCCAAATTCAGATTAATTTAAATATATAAAAATATTCGAATTTCAAATTTTATATATTTTGATTTTTCTAAAATTTAATTTTTCAAAATATGCTTCCAATTTATATAATTGATTTTGATTGGTTACAATTTTAATATGATATGTCACAATTCATCGATTTTGTCTACTATTTGCATAACTACCATATATAATATTATAATATTCAATATTGACTAATCAACTAAACATAATTTATTTCTTTTTAAATATTTTTTTAACATTCCAAAATCGGTGCATTAATTGTTAGATATAATTTCGGTAATTATTTTTATTGTTTTTGACTTTTATATTAACATTTGATTTTATTTATATAATCGATTTGTTAATAAGATTTATTACTATTACAAATAAAAGGCCAAAAAAAAATGATATTACCATGTCTCACTGCAATCTTTCACAATTACTATTAATGATGATTCCGTCCAAATTTAAATAAATGTAGAATAACATTAAAATGTTAACCTATGATCTTTCGGATTTGATTTGAAGATTTTCCGCCGATTTTATACCATTATTTTGTGATTTGATTTAGTAATTATTACAATTAATAATGATTTCCTTAACATATGTTATTAACTTATTTAATGTTTGAAAATTATGTATAAATAATCTCAACCACAACTAATTCATCTCATAATTCATCTACACATTTTCTTATAATCACACGAAACAACGGTTTTCACCCTAAATTTTTTTCTATCTTTCTATTTTGCATTGTATTATTTTTCATCTATTTTTTACACGTGTTTGTTTAAACTATGTTATAGTGTATTATTTTCTTCGGTATCCGTTAAAAAATATGCGTAAATACAACAATCTAGCTCGGGTTTTTTCTTTTTTAGATCCATGAATAGCATCACTTGTGTCATATGCAGCGACATCGATAAGAGAGAAGTCCTGCGAAGTTGTGTAGCATGCAACGACATGATTCACGTTTAGTTTTATTGATGAATAGTCAGTGGATGCACGGGGATATTTTTCGATGATTGTTAAATTGTTTCCGATAAAGAACCATTCGATGTTGATGAAGTTGAAAATTTAATAGCAAAAAAGGTAATTGTGTATTTATTGATTTGTAATAGGGATTCCTCTATCGTTTATTAAACTATTTGAATAAATTTTATACTTTCTTTCATATCTTTTATTTTTTATTTTTTATGAATCTAATTATATGATACATGTAATTTCCTTATTTTTCTTTTTTTCAAGGAATGATAATATGCTTTCTAATCGCAAAGTGTTCGATTTGTTTATTTTATGTGAAAATAACTTATTTATCTTCATAAAATTAATTCATATAATATAAGAATATATATAGATAAATTTATCTTTATCTATTTATATTATAAAATTTTAAATTTAAATATTATAAACTAAATTTTATTTTTCTTTCACCCATATAAATACAAATCTACAAGGTACATCCATATATATATATATATATATATATATATATATATATATATATATATATATATATATATATATATATATATATATATATTGTTTTTCAAGTACACATGTATTTGTAAATATTTTAAATCAAACTCTTCAATATTTATTCTTGATCAGTAATACATATATACTAATGTATATATGTGCAATTAATAAAACTGAAAGTATATAAAGTATATATTATTAGGCATCCGCGTGATATCGAATAAATTTTGTATATTTGTCTTCTATGTTTTATGATAATTCTGTCTCATTCTTATTTTTTGTTTTCTTTATGTGCTCGATCAAAAGTTATATTGTCCTGTGTATATGAGACACGAATTCCTAATACTTGATTAATTGTACTGATACACATTTAATGTATAAAACATATATTCACAATTACTATATCTACACTTCATATAAACAAAAATATTATTTTTTTAATCATAACTTCTTAAATATTTAATAATATTTAGATATATAAGTCATATTTAAGTATTCAAAAGTGGTATTCTAAAAAAAATATCCAAAAGTGGTGAAATATTATTTTTTTCGGCTTGATCTTACACTTCTGAAAATGAGTGCAACACCATTCAAATTACTCTATATACAATATCATAAAAAAACATTGATTATTATAAATTTAAATGGTTTAATACTAATATTATTAATTTTTTTTATTGCCATATATATGTTTGGCCAAATAATTGACTATCTTTCTTGACAATTTGTTTTGATAAATTAATGAAATAATTTATAAACTATTATCTATATAAATATTTATCTTTATTATCATATATTTATTGATAATTATATAATATACTTAATGTGATATAATATGTCGTGTTAGTTATAAATTTGATTTTACATGATATTTTGATTTATTATTTTTCACTTGCTATATTATATTTCAAAAGTGAAAAAAAACGGATTTAATACGTAATAAGAAAATATAGTCCACTAACATAGTAAAATTTAATAATGTAGTATTATTCCTATTTGTTGATAAGTTGAGGATGAATTGGATTAACCCATGGGAATGAAGCCACCATCGGAGATTCGGCAACAGATAATGAAGAACAAATTTCTAATACTTCTTGCCGGTAGAAAAAAGTTTTTTTTTTCTTTTATTTTTTTTTTTTGATAATTTTTTTCTTAATATAAACATTAGTTTTTCTTTTAAATCTTACATATTAACATTTATAATCCAAATAAATACATTAAGATTTAACAAATCAAATTTCTATCTTTATCTCCTAAGATTAGTGATTGATGAAAAATAGGAGGGGGAATACGATGCTACACCCGGTGATTTTCACCGGGTAGCTCTCTTATTGACATGTGTTTTTTTTTTTTTTAATTTATTTTATAATTATTTTTCTAAAACCCAATGTGCCATAACTGAACCCGTAGTGAAAATCTTATCAATTAGGGTGCATGGTGAAAATCACCGGGTGTAGCATCGATATTGCCAAAATAGGAGATTGATAATTGTTGATAATTATTGTTAGACAATTAGTAGACAAAAAATATTAGAAATAAATAATTACAGAAGTACCCTTAGGATAGATATCTTTACGGTTTAGTTTCAATTTTGATAATTGTTAAAAATTATAGTTATAAATTAGTAGAGGAAAAAATATTAAAAATAAATAATTACAGAAATACCATTAAGGTTTTTTTAGGGTTACCGAACGTTTCTTTTTTTTTATAAATAAGATTAGTTTAAACAACAATTTAAATAAACTCTTACTTGAAAATTGACATTGAAATTTTAGTTTTTCTTAAAACAATTATAATATTGTCGAAATTCATTTAATCGAATAATGAAATACCGACTATCGTAATTAAATAAACAAAATTAAGGATTGTGATGATAATTTATATATTAATGAAATTTTACTTTAATTAATAATTCTATATTTTGCTAAAATTATTTAAATTTAGATTGGTATACAATCAATATTATTTTAATTATATTATATGTGTAATCATTGTTTGAGGACTCATTGTTTTTAACAGTAATTGCGCATTCTTATCTGTTCAGTATGGTATTTTTTTTAATTCTTAATCATTTGAGTTGATACATGTATTTTTTTTTTATCAAAATCTTCATATTTGCAATTAGATTCAATGATTCGTTTCGAGTTTTCAATGTTTCAATTTGAATATAATGAATTTCTCATTGTTAGTGTTAGTGTTAATATAATGTTAAGATTAAGATTAAGGTTATTGTTAATATTAGTATTAGGATATCATTAGTATTAGTATTAGTAATTTAGCATTAGCACTACCATTACCATTAGCATTAGGATTATTATTGGTATTAATATCAGCATTAGCATTAGGATTATAATTAATATTATTATTAGCATTAGTATTAGCATTAGGATTATCATTAGTATTAGTATTAGCATTAACATTATAATTAGCATTAGCATTATACATTAGGATTAGCATTAACATGACCATAAGCATTAGTATATTAGTATTAGTATTAGTATTAGTATTAGTATTAGTATTAGTATTAGTATTAGTATTAGTATTAGTATTAGTATTAGTATTGGTATTAGTATTAGTATTAGTATTAATATTAGTATTAGTATTAGTATAGTATTCTTAGTATCATTTTTAGTAACAATATAAGTAGCAATTTAAATATCAGTATAAATATTAGTATAAGTATCAATATGAGTATCAGTATGAGTATGAGCATGATTAGCAATACTAGTATCACTAATAGTATCAGTAGCAGTATCAATATTAGCATCACTATCAATATGAATATCAGTATCAGTATAAGTATAAATATCAGTATGAGATGAGTATCAATGTATCAGTATGACTATCAATATTAGTATCAACATGAGTATAGGTATGATTATCAGTATTAATATCAGTATTAGTATCAATATTAGTATCAGTAGTATTAGTATCAATATCAGTATCAATATCAGTATTAGTTTCAGTTGCAATATTAATATCATTATTAGTATCAATATTTGTATCAGTATCGCTATAAGTATGAGTATTAATATGAGTGTGCTTATCAATATTAATATTAGTATTTAGTATGAATATCAATATTAGTATTAATAATAGTATAAAAATCAGTATCAGTATCAGTGTTAGTATGAGTATACGTATCATCATGATTATCATTATTAATATCAGTCGTAGTATCAATATCAGTATAATTATCAATATCAGTATCAATATTAGGATCGGGGAGAGTATTAGTATTAGTATTAGTATTAGTACTAGTATTTTTTTTCTTATCAAGCCGGAATAGGCGACTAATATTACTTGCAATGTAGTAAACAAGGATGTTTTTCAGGGAATATGAATGTACATCATCAAAATTGTATATTGTGATTCAAATACACATTTGTTGTTTGTAATATTTATATGTATAATTATTTAGTCGTGTTAAGTTTATTTGCAGTTTATGCTAATTTTGCTGTCGACTCCACTGATTTTTTTTTTTATATATAAATCAATGTACTTTAGTATAAATTGTATTTATTTCTTACACTTTCAGGTGATTTGTGTTTCAGTAATTTGTATCACTTACTGCATTTGAACAATAAAAAATGTGCATGTTACTCGCAAAGTATTAGATGAGTTATAGTCGATGTCAATGCATGTGTTGTAAAACACTACTTTGATATTTAAGTTTCCTGTTAAGGATCCGAGTGTATGGGACGGGATAGTTGTACCATTTGAGTCAGATAATGTATCTTATTTTCATATCATATATAGTTTTTCGTATTTTATGTTTTGTTTATCATTTATTTTGTTTATCTCGATACTTAAATCAAATGAAATTCATATTGTTATTAAAAACATTAAATTATACCGTAATATATATCAACTATTCAAAGTTTTCGTTCAATTATTTTATCTAAAAACATATTTTCATTTTTTATATTAAGACCATGCATCGCATTAGAATGCCCTTTTCATTCGCAAAGGTATTTGATTTACATCGACGTGGTTTAGTCATTAAAAAAAATGAACTTAGAATTGATCCCCGTGCATCGCACGGGTGAATTACTAGTTTTGTTTGATTTGTTGACA
The DNA here is from genome assembly GCF_000504015.1 of Erythranthe guttata. The sequence goes on from NW_012193434.1 coordinate 81,284, forward strand.
GTAAAATAACTGTAAACACAATAATATTACTGTCAACCACATCTATATTATTTTTTGGGTTTTTTTGTTTTGTTTGAGTTATTCACGGAGTAAAATAATAATATTAATGTATATTATTGAAATATTACTGTAAACACAATAATATTACTGTGTTTGACGCTAAATTATAAATCTAGGATAAAATAGTCTTATCTTGTAAGATTTTGTTAAATTGATCTTAAATAACAGAGTGAGGGGTATGACTAGTAATACAAAAGGGATTGAATCCATCAAAATATAAGTAAACGTGTTTTGAGGGTTTTTCAATAATAATCCCAAAATAATAAGAGCAAATGCATATACATCCTCTCATAGACTTGAACTACTATTTATCTATTCCAACAAATCCATAACTATTTGTCTACTAGCTTTGCTTTTGTCTAGGGACTACACATATATTCCACGCACCTTTACCAATCTCTTTGTCGGTCGGTCTCTCTCTCTCTCTCTCTCTCTCTCTCTCTCTCTCTCTCTATACATATATATATTAAATACACACACACACAAGAGTAACCATTTTCACAACAATGGAACTCCATTTCCACGGAGTAAGTACTCTGTTGACAATATCCCTCCTCCTCCTCCTCCACCGCCGTTCCGATTCATCGCCGCCGCCGCCGTTCTCATGCGACGCCGCCAACCCACAAACAAGAACATTCAGATTCTGCGAAACGACTCTTTCAATCCATCAAAGAGTCCAGGACCTTGTGTCGCGGCTGACGCTGGACGAGAAGATATCCCAGCTCGTCAGCTCGGCTCCGGCTGTCCCACGGCTCGGCGTCCCGGCTTACGAGTGGTGGTCGGAGGCTTTGCACGGCGTCTCCGGCTACGGCCGCGGCGTTTCTTTCAATGGTAGAATCAGCGGCGCCACCAGCTTCCCTCAAGTCATTCTTTCTGCTTCCACCTTTGACTCTCGTCTTTGTACCGCATTGGCCAGGTACGTAATTGGTTTTTTTCCCTTTCTTTTGTGCATTAAATGGTTATTGTTACATAATTAATGTGGCATAAATCATAATTATTACTTTTTGAGGAAATTACAGTTTTCACCCCCACAAGTTTGCACCGATTCTACACTTAGTCCCTAATGTTCACCAAAAACACATTTGGTCCCTCGTCTTTCAATAAATTAAACACTTTTAGTCATTTTCGTCAATTTACCGCTAGTCCATTCGTTAAAGCAGTGATCTGCACACGCTTGATTCCGTTAGTTTTAACATGAAATTGACGGGAAAAGACTACAAATGTTGAATTTTTGAAATATAAGAGACCAAATGTAAAATCGGTGCAAATTTGAGGGATAAAAACTATATTTTTTCCGTTTTATTATATTCTCTGTTTAAATATATTGAGAATATCGAGTCCATTTTGATAATTATCTATATTCTATAACTTATTGGATTAACGAAACTATAAATCCAAATAGAATTTAAATGTTTCATACTTTAATCTAAGTTCAATTTATGACTATAGAATATAGTAAAAGTACTCTCGTGACTTAACATAATTTTGTTAAGGGTTTTTGTTTTATGTTGTATACTCAATCATATAAATTGGATAAGATTTCACTATCTTCGTGTATTAATAATTATCCACTCTGCATATATCCACAATAATGCATTTATATGTGTAGGGTTGTGTGTAATTTACTTACAATATCGATTGTATTTAACTAAATGTAGCATCTAGAAGAACAATTTTTAAAATCTAGTAAAACCTCGATAAATTAATAGTCAAATAGTAATTATTTCTGGTCCCGACTTGGTGAAAACGTATTAAATTTATAGTTCAATAATTTAATATTTCGCTAAACTAATAGAATTTTGTCAGTTCCGACTGTATTAGTTTATAGATAGTTTATAAAGGTTTAAATGTATATTGATTTAATTGAACTCAATTAATTTTATATTAGAAAATTAATTATACTTAATTACAACACGATTTGCAGCAATATTCAGCTAAATTGAAATTAAAATAAACTTTTCTTTAAATTAGTATATAATTTGATACTAAACCAAATGAATGTACACCAAACCAAATGGGATATCTATATAAGTAATTAAGTGTGGTATTAATAAAATATTTTAATTGTTTTTAATTTGAACAAATGTGAATTTAGGCTATTGGGAAAGAGGCGCGTGCAATGTACAATGAAGGGCAAGTAAAAGGGATGACATTTTGGGCACCAAATGTAAATATTTTTAGGGATCCAAGGTGGGGTAGGGGCCACGAGACACCTGGCGAGGACCCATTGGTAGCTGGAAAATATGCAGTAGCATTTGTTAGGGGAATTCAGGGGGACATTTATAATTATGGTAAAGTTGAGGGACGGCAAATAAATAACGGCCATCTTCAGGCCTCTGCTTGCTGCAAACATTTCACTGCCTATGATTTGGACAGCTGGAAAGGCGTTAGCCGCTTCGGTTTTGATGCCAAGGTAAATATCGGTTTTAATTGTTTTTTTATTTAAATATTAAATATCAACAAAAATATTTATTTTAAGTAAAAAAAAAATGTCACATTATGATTTTGAATAAGGAAAAATTACAGTTTTCACCCCTCAAGTTTGAACTAATTTCATATTTGGTCCTGCATGTTTAAAAAAAACACATTTGGTCCCTTATGTTTCAATATTTTAACATTTTTGTTCATTTCTGTCAATTTATCATTAAATCCGTCAGTTAAGACTGTGATGGGCACACGCTTGATTCTATTAGTAGTAACAGAGTATCGACGGAAATGACTGAAAATGTTGAATTTCTGAAACACGAGGGACCAAATATGTGTATTTTATGAACTTGGAGGACCAAATGTGAAATCGATGCAAACTTGAGGGACGAAAGCTGTATTTTCCCTATGAATAATCGAGTAAAAAACAAATATTTTATGTTAATAGTACTATTAAATAAAAAAAATAATATCCTTCTTACATTATTAAAATTTAAAATAATTGATATTAATTGTTGAATGCATGCGTATTCTTTTTCTTGAATGGGAGTAAATTGATTTGAAAAGGTGATAGAAAAATAATAATTGATGTACAGTTGTGACAGAGTATTTTATTGAAATCTTGTCGCGTGATTTAGGTTACTAAAGTTAAAATTGCTTTCGGTGGGATTTGGATGCTTGTGCCTGTCTTGTTAAATCAAAAGCAGAATAACAATTTACAATTTATTTTTAAAAATACATCCCATAAATTGCGGTTTTTAATTTCGTACTTTTTCATTAATAATTTGAGTAAATTCAGTAATTTTAGTAATTTCACCAACTGTAATATTAAATGTCATTTCAATGTTAGTAACATGGGTTTGACTTTGAATGTGTTTCTGACCCTTTTGTAGTTTGATTTTGACAAAGTTCGGAACAAAAAATTGTAGTCTTTTGAGTTAGCTTTTTAATCCAATTTAAATTAGTCAGATACAATGTCGGAGGACAAAAATATGAATGAATGAGTTACGTTTTGAATTTTAGTTATCAAAGTTGTGGGCAATGCTCGTTTATTCACTCATATCTTTCTCATCTGGCATTCAGTCTTGGTGATTCAAGTTGAATTAGGAAGTTAACTAAAAAAAATACACGTTCCGTGTTTTGAGTTTTGCCAAATTCAACCTCAAAAATGGTCAAATTCACATTTGAAGTCGAAACAATATTATTAAAATTGAAACGACATTTATCACATCCCTTTCACTAATTTCATTAGTTGCATTAAAATTTCCCCGTGTTCGTTCTTAAAAAAATACCCTTGTAATTTTATTAGTTTAAAGTCCCGTTCCGTTGCATTGTTCACTTGACGCGTCCTATACTTTTTCACACGATTCGCGCTATTTGAATAGTGACCGCCCTCTCTATAAGCCTCGAGTTTACCGTCGAAGTTTATTTCAATTTGTTTAGATTCACACCACCTATTTTCACGTACTTTTGAAAGTTCACTGTTAATTTTCATGAAATTTATTGAAATTCACTGTCGATTCTCACCATTTGTCAAAATTAACTGTCAATTTATTGAAGTTCGACTAAATTTAACTTTACTATATAGTTACATTATTTATTTATTGCGTTGGAAATTATCATCGTAAATAATCCATTAAAAAAATAAAACATTATAGTTATTTATTATTATTATTATAATTACTATTATTATTATTATAGTGTATTTTTTAAATTAGGTGACAAAGCAAGATTTGGCGGACACATATCAGCCACCTTTTAAGAGCTGTATCCAAGAAGGGAGAGCGAGCGGGATTATGTGCGCGTACAATCGGGTGAATGGTGTTCCGAATTGCGCCGATTACGACCTTCTTACGAAAACCGCGCGTGGAGAATGGGGTTTTCATGGGTAATTATCGACATTTTCTGAAATTAAATTATGTTCATTTTGCATGGACAATTGATTTTTGTTTTCTTCTTTTTATTTGGTTTGTGTGATTGGGTTTCTATCAGGTACATTACGTCTGATTGTGATGCGGTGTCTATCATTCGTGATAATCACAAGTATGCAAGATTACCGGAAGATGCTGTTGCGGATGTACTCAAAGCTGGTATGTTTGTACGTCTGTCTCGTAATTTAATAGGTCATCATTAAAAACAATCTGAACATTTTTTAAGCTAATTACTAAGGTAATTTGATAATTTTAGTGGTATTTTTTTAGGATGCGGAATGTCAAATTAAAATTTATATATTTATCAATCCTTTTGAACCTACCGAGTGAAATTAAAATACATCTTTCGGTCAACAAATTAAAAAATTATATGTATTATTACAAAAATATATTTTACAAAAAAAAAAAAAAAAGAGAGAAAAAAAAGTCCTTCTGCTATTTTGTTATCAAATTATTTGAAAATTATATTTTTTTTCCAAAGATTTATATCAAAATATTTTCACCAATTTCAATTAAAGATCCATAGAACGAATAATTTAGTGAATTTTTTTTATCACTTTCTCAGTTTTTAAGAAATATAGTTTTTTCAGTAATTCGTTGTGATTTTTATTTTTTCACACTTTGTAGGCCCAAAATTAGGTTTGAGGTAGAAGAAAATAACAATTTAATTTGTTATTCAAATCTTAACTTACATCATTTTTTTATACATCTCATGTAAAAAAATTAGATTGATTTCTTCTTTTCTTTGATCTATTTATTGATTTCAATTAAAATTTAATCAGTGCTGAATCAATTAAAAAAAAAAAAATAGATCCTTGTATGAAGATTGAACGTGATTTTTACTGTTCAATTTTATTAAAATTAAATATGTCTAATAATGATGTCTAAATAGGAAACTTTTTCAATTTCAATTTTAAATTTTTTAAATGTTTTTTCAATGATTCCTTCTAAGTGGAATTTTTGAAAAAGTAGCAAATAGTTTAATCTATCCTATTGAATCATTTGAAAATACAGATTCAAAAAGTTAATTGTATCATTTGAAAATACAGATTCAAAAAGTTATTCGTTTATATATTTCTATTTCGTTCTAGGATCTATATATTATTTATGTATGTTAAAAATGCCATCTTGCTAAAACTTTTTCAGAAAAACAGTGCTCCCTTATCATATATAGGCGAAAAAGTCTAGATTGTGAATTTTGCACCCGAAAAATTAAAAAAAACCAACAAAATATGAGATTGTCTTCATTAAGTTTTAAATATTCTACTGAGGGTGCATTGTGAATAATTCAGTGTGTTTCGAGGGGGTGTAAAATGCTATTAATTTTTTTCAAAGGTGCGAAGTGGCAAAATGCTACATTTCAAGGGTGCAAAGTGGAATTAAGCCTTTTTTCATACTTATATAACAAATGCAGTTTGAACACTTATTTCCCAAGTTCAATGTAATTTTAAGCTCAATAAACTTATTTGTTTTCCTAACTTATTTACATGTAGATGATATTAATTCAATAAATTTGCAGGCATGGACGTAAACTGCGGCACATACTTAAAGAACTACACGAAATCCGCAATCCAACAGAAAAAAGTTCGAGAGTCTGATATCGACAGAGCCCTTCACAACCTATTCTCCGTCCGAATGAGATTAGGTCTATTCAACGGAAACCCGAACAAAAATATATTCGGCCAAATCGGTCCAAACCAAGTTTGCACACAACAACACCAACAACTAGCTCTCGAGTCTGCAAGAAATGGGATCGTCCTATTAAAAAACTCCGCTAATCTTCTCCCGTTTCCCAAAAAAACTGCCACCTTAGCCGTTATAGGACCCAATGCCAACAACGCCCACGCACTTCTCGGAAATTACGAAGGACCCCCTTGCAAATCTGTAGAAATCTTTAAAGCCCTCCAGGGGTACGCATCGAACGTGTTGTACCATAACGGATGCAATGACATGGGTTGTACATTTGCTGATATCGGGAGTGCCGTGGGGACCGCGAAGAAGGCGGATTATGTGGTTTTGGTGATGGGGTTGGATCAGAGTCAGGAGAGGGAGGATCACGATCGTGTGGACCTCGTGCTGCCAGGTCAGCAGGAGGGATTAATCCGAGCCGTTGCTGCGGCTTCGAAGAAGCCTGTGGTTCTCGTGTTGGTTTGTGGTGGGCCCGTTGATGTTTCTTTCGCGAAGGGTGACCCGAAAATTGGGAGTATTTTGTGGGCTGGATATCCGGGTGAAGCTGGTGGGGTTGCATTGTCGGAAATCTTATTTGGTGAACATAATCCAGGTTAGTGTTAATTTACTCCCTTCGTGTTTTACCCTCCGAAAACTAAATTACGATATTTGACTACCTCCATTAAAATACGAACAAATGTTACTTTTATTCTCGAGGTCATTTCTCAAAATGTCTTTCTCATGTTTTATATAGGGGTGGAAATTGGAACCGAAGTTCTGAATTCCGTCGATTCCGATAAAAGAAAATTTCCAATTTAGGATCAGTATTTTTCATTTCGAATTTCGGAAGTTTCGATTTCTGAACTGATTTTAATTTTCAATAATTACACGTATTATATACTTTGTATTCTAGGTGACCAAAATATTGGAATTTCCGAATTACGCTGATTCCGATCATAACAATACTCCGATTTTGGAACATTTTTTTAATTCCAATTTACGAAATTCTGGTTTCCGAATTTTCCGATTTTTTTTTGTAACAGAATTGGGATTATTTTTCCACTTTCGAGAAAATATAATTTTTTTAAAAGTGTTAATTATGATCTGATCCGTCCGGCTATTCGCCCCTAGTTTTATACATATGCAAAGTGGCTAAAGTTGATCCCTTCTAAGATTCTCGTCTTATTTTCTTGCATGAATTGATGCAAAAACTAACACGGCGTCTTTCCACATACATTACAGGAGGGAAACTACCCGTAACTTGGTATCCAAAGGATTTCATAAGAGTACCGATGACCGACATGAGAATGAGGCCCGATCCATCGTCCAGATATCCGGGCCGTACATATCGTTTCTACAACGGTCCAAAAGTGTTCGAGTTCGGCTACGGCCTTAGCTACACAAAATACTCCTACGAATTCATGCCTTCAACTCCCAACACCATCCACTTAAACCAATTAACGCCAAATTCTCATCAAGCGACCGACGAAACTTCAATAATCCGTTCGTTGTCCGTCTCCGAAATCGGGACGCACAATTGTGAAAAGTTGAAGTTCTCAACACACGTCGGGGTCGAAAACACGGGAAATATGACAGGAAAGCACCCGGTTCTACTTTTCGTCAGGCACGAGACGACGAGCAATATTAACGGAAGGCCTTCGAAAGAGTTGGTGGGATTCGAGAGTGTGAGCTTAGACGCAAGAGAGAGAGCCGAAATCGAATTCGTATTGGACCCGTGCGAGAATCTTAGCACGGCTAATGAAGATGGTGTTATGGTTATAGAAGAGGGGTATAGGTACTTAGTGGTAGAAGATAAAGAGTATGCTATCAATGTTGTACTTTGAGAATTATATTATTGAACGTACAAGTGCAGTGAAACGTGTTTTCTTTTGTGTGGCAAGTTGCAGAATTCAAAGTTCTGTTATCTCTTTTCTCCTAAAATTGTAGAATTGGGTTTGGAATTAAGGTCAAAACGAATTAAAAAAGAATAAAAAAAAAAATCATTATCATTAATTAGGTGTTATTGTTTCTTTTAATTTAATTTAGGGTTAAATACAAAAACACTCTTGTAATATGAATTTTGTATCATATACTCATGTACTACACATAAATACAAAAACCCTCCTGTTGTTATATTTTTTCCAAAATCTGACGAAAATACCCCTGCTAAGCCTATAAATATAACGGTTTGTTTGAGCCATTTCCACTATATTTTTTAACATTTTCGGTCAATTTTACTTGGAAAATTTTGATTTTTTTTTTCTTCAAAACATTTAATTACTTAGATTTTTTTAATTTTCTGAATAAAACTTTTTATTTTTGTCATTTTGAATTTCTTCATTTTTTTCTTAAATGTCTTCAGGTAGTTAAATTGTCAACAATAATAGGATTGTAAAGATGTTTGTAATCTTAGGATGTTTGAACTACCGAAAGACATTTAAGAAAAAAAAAACGAAGAAACTCGAAATGAAAAAAATAAAAGGTTTTATTCAGAAAATTAAAAAAATTAAGCAATTAGATATTTTGGAGAAAAAAATATAAATACCAAAATTTCCCACGTAAAATTGACTGAAAATGGTAAAATATATAGTGGAAAATAGCTCAAACTATATATATATATATATATATATATATA
>NW_012193434.1:91942-155515 GCF_000504015.1 Erythranthe guttata
TATATATATATATATATATATATATATATATATATGCTTGAGTAGGGGTATTTTCGTCATATTTTGGAAAAAATGTACTGTGAGGAGGGTTTTTGTATTTATGTATAGTACATGGGTATATTATACAAAGTTCATAGTACAAGGATGTTTTTGTATTTAACCCTTTAATTTACTATGTTTTTATTAAATTATATACTAAATTTTGGTAGCATTGTTATTCTTATATAAATTTTATAGAATAACCATTAGCAACAGATATTTATGTATATATATGTATATTGGAATAACCAATAATAATATTGCAATGCAAAACAACATCACTGTGAAGAGTTGAGGAAAATATTTTGCTGAAGAAAATTAATTCATTCTTATTACAATTCATGTCTATTTATAGTACAAGATTTACATGCATAGCCATGCAAAAGTTAAGTCATCAATTTATATGACGACACGTAGCGTTAGAGCTAGGATAGCTATCTATTTCTTAGTCCATAAATAATTATATATTATAATACTCCACCTTGAACTAAGTATTATTAGTAGCGGCTGCAAATCGGATGAGTAAAATATATGCATGCCTCGTTAAAAACCTCAAGCCGGAAAACCCAGTGGAACAAAACCGGTCAGAAGGGAAAAAGAGTGCATAACTCAATCCAAGCTGTGTGCATAAGCTGCCTCGTTAAAAACCCTTGCTGGAAAACCCAATGGGACAAAACCAGTCAAAAGGAAAAAAATTTGCAGCGCACTATTGCTCCCCCTGAAATGAGCAGTGTAAGCTTCCAAGTTGAATTATCAATCTTGATCTATATGGCACTTCTCATTCCAACGACGTACACCAATTTCTCAAATACAGAAGTCGGGAAGGACTTGGTTCGATCGCCTTTTATGTATCTACCTCTTACCTAGGGGTGGGCATTCGGGTCGGGTTATTCGAGTATAACCCGACCCGGTCGGGTATTACCCGACCGGATCGGGTAATTTTTTACGTAATCGGGTTTTTCCCGGGTTCGGGTACCCGATGCTCCCAAACCGGATCGGGTCCGGGTATTAGAAATTCTACCCGGGTACCCGATTGAAAAAAAAAGTTATATATATATATATATATATATATATATATATATATATATATATATATATATATATATATATATATATATATATATATATATATCTTAAGTAAATTTAGTTACAGTTTATTTTTCAAAAAAGAAAAAAAAAAAAAAAAGAGGAAAATAGCAAAACCCGAACCCGACCCGAACCCGACCCGAAATAACAGGGTACCCGGTTATCTCGGGTCGGGTTCGGGTAATTTTTTTTTTGCAAAAAACCCGAATAACCCGACCCGATCCGATTGCCACCCCTACTCTTACCTGTGCTATATAATCAACATTATCGTGTTAGTGGGCATGCTTGTTTGGTAAATCAACAAGATGTACCTGCAATATTACGAAACATTGTTCATTATTATAATCATCGTAGACAGTCTATTGAGCAATTGAGAATGTAAAAATATTATTGATGATCACCTCATTTATATCCCATATTTTATTGAAATAACTTATGGGATTCTCGTTATTCCCGAGATTTGATATCGACTTTTTTGATATCGGGCTCAACAGATTCATATGGAGCATTCTCACTAGGAACCACCTCATTTGAGGGTTCATTGATTTTCCCCCTTTTTTTATTTTTCTAGAACAACGTCCTTTGATCCAATAGGTCTACCCCATTTTTGTCGTGGGGATCATCATTCATTTTCGCATGTTGTTCAGGAACAACGATCCTATCTGGAACATTCACAGCTGGAATATAAGATTTTGTGACTTTACTGGCATCATTAAATGCATCAGGAAATCTATTGGAAATATTTTGTAAATGAATGATTTTGTGGATCTCATTTCCACATTCAGAGGTACGTGGGTCTAGATGAGATAAATGTTGCTCACACCATGTGAGATTCTCGATTGGCTTTTGTTTATCATTATCACGGATATTCTGAATATTCTTACCAATCGGTATAAATAATGTCTCATCAAAATGACAATCCGCAAATCTAGCGGTAAATAAATCACCCGTCATCAGTTCCAAGAACCTAATAATTGACGGTGAATCAAACCCAACGTATATGCCAAGTCGGCGTTGGGGACCCATTTTATTCCTCTGAGGAGGAGGAATTGGCACTTGCACAGCGCAACCAAATGTTCGAAGGTGCGAAGTATCGGGCTCAAGCCTAATGTCAATTGCATTGGGGAATGCATATAATAAGCAGTGGGACGTAATTTAATCAGTGCTGATGCATGCAATACTGCATGGCCCCATGCTGCACTAGTGAGTTTAGATCTCATCAGCAATGTACGAGCAATTATTTGGACGCGTTTAATCAGAGATTCTGCCAGTCCATTTTGAGTGTGAACGCATGCTAGTGGGTGCTCGGCATTTATTTCCAGAGCTACACAATAATAAATGCCAGCAAATGCGCAAATACTATATTTCGCGTAAATAACAAGCATACGTGGTACCATTAGGCAACATAATTGATGCACTTCTGGAGCCATTTATTGTCTCCACGGGACCTAATATGGTTTTAACTTGTGCCTTGCACAAAGTCACACTCAAGAAATATATTTTATTATTGAATATTGAGTGTGTAGTTGCACTATCGAGTAGGCAATATATAGTCATATTTGTCCATGTTTTTCATGTACGCGTGATCAAAATCAACTCGACCTCGGGTATTTATCCTCCAAGGGAGATATGTACATGTGGGTTTATTCAAAACAACTCAATCTTGGGAATCACACCTTCCAAGAGAGATTTATATACAGTGGGTACAAAATATCCCAAAAACCCTGTAAATTTGGACTTGTGATGATTAGCCTCTAAGTTGGCTCTTGACGGTTTTACCTCGTCTAATGACTCTACGAGCTTCACGCTCGGAGTTGTTTTTAGATATTTGGCCTTGAAATCGGCTTTGACGGATATTATCACGTCTTGACTCGATGAGCTTCAGGCTCGGAGTTATATTTACGATTTAGCCTCTAAATCGACTTTCTTGTCTCAACGAGTTTAGACTTGGAGTTCTATTCTATTTAATTGACGGGAATTCCAACGTCTTAACTCAACGAGTTTTTCGGCTCGGAGTTATAGTATGAGCTCAATACGGTCTCTGTGAAGCTCTACGGGTACTATGCTCGGAGTTAAAACGATAGCCTCTAAATCGGCTTTAAATCGAGATTATTATTTCCTCAACTCCACGAGTTTGTGCTCGGAGTTCTCATAGTCTCTAAATCGACTTTCAACAGAGATTATTATATCTTTCACTCGACGAGTATCATGCTCAGAGTTAATATCTTGGCCTCTAAATCGGCCCACAGATCTGTTAAAATTAGCACGTGCATATAACACAACTTGGGATCTACAAGCTTGCAAATATAAATTTCAGCAGCAATTCAGCAAATAAATAAGCAATAGATTAATATACACGAATCCATCATATCATTTGGAGAAATGATAGCGTATAATATACCGAAGTATTTGCTCATCATTCGCATTGGTCTTTACGACAATAGAATCGAGGATCTGAATTTTCGTAAAATAAAATAGAAAGAAGAATACGAAAAATAGCAAATCTTTATCGAGCAAAATCTCGTGCTGATAACTTGTTATAGAATAACCATTAGCAACACATATTTATGTATATATACGTATATTGGAATAACCAATAATAATATTGCAATACAAAGCAACAAGCACTGTGAAGAGTTGAGGAAAATATTTTGCTGAAGAAAATTAATTCATTCTCATTACAATTCAGGTCTATTTATAGTACAAGATTTACATGCGTAGTCATGCAAAAGCTAAATCATCAATCTATATAATGACACGTAGCATTAGAGCTAGAATAGCTATCTATTCCTTAGTCCATAAGTAATTATATATTATTATAAATGTCTCCATATTCATACTGTAAACCGCCATACAAATTGATATGAAAAATAATTAATACAACATTGTATTAAAATTGTAAGAAGTAAATTCAGATGTTTTAACCGACAAGAGGTAATGAATGATTTATCATATTTCTTACAATCTAATTGGATTCTAAAAAAGAAGGATGAGTAAAGATTTGTACAACAAGTCCTTATGTACCGTGAAACATTAAAGGGAAGTCTCCTTATTTACTTTAATTTTTTAATTTATCATTAATTGTTTCTTTTATACATAAAACTATCTCATTAATTAAAAAGAGTTATTCTTATTTTAATGACTTGTCTTCTACGTATATTAGGTAACTTAGACCTAATGGACTCTAGTTTTCCTTGTTGTACAGGGAATCAAAAAACGTAGGAGAGTATATATACGAGAGCAGCACGGGGTCGTTACTGTGTGTCCTTTTGGAGAGAAAAAGATTTCTCTTTTTTTTTTGTTGCTCCTACGTGCCTACTTTTATCGAGAGAAGTTTTTCAGAGAAAATATTTTTTCCTCTTATTTTTATTGCTCTATCGTGATACGTGATTTTCATAGAAAATCTATCAGCTTCAAGGCTTTGTGGTGAAGACACCAAGATTCAAGGATCATCACAAGTTTGCTTCTTCTATACAAAAAGAAGGTCGGTTCTTCGAGAGAGGGGCTTAAACAGATCTCGGGAGGAGATCGATCGGTCGACTGAAGGGATTTAGCGTTGAAGGGAGTTCAACCGTGCGGAGTAAACGACGTATTGCAAATCGAAGATTTATAATTTCGAGTAGTATACAAGAACGGCGTGAGCAAAGAGGGAGTCTTTGTATTTTGATTAAGTCCTATTATTGTATTCGTAAAACTAAAATTAGTAAATTTCGTTTGCAGGTCCCCGTGGATGTAGGTTACAATTCTAGTTGAACCACATTAAAATTTGTGTCTCGTTTATTTCTGTTCTTACAAACTGTTTCACAAACTTATGCAACACTTCAAGCAACAGTAACGAAAAACTGAATCTGACACAAATAATTAATATTTGCACGAAATAATTATAACAATTGGCATCAAGAGCATGTCACTAGATATACATAGTGAGATTTTGGGAATTCATTAATCTATTTTGTCACGTATAGATATGTTTCATCGTGAAGGAGCGTACACAGTACGACCACCTCTCTTGGATGGATCAAATTACTCTTACTGGAAGTCGAAGATGAAGATGTTCATCAAGTCCGTTGATGAACGAGTCTGGCGCGCTATCATGACTGGTTGGACCCCGCCCATGGCTAAAGAAAAAGATGGTGTGGAGACGGTAAACTCAATTTTTAGTGGCGTTGACGACAATCAGTTCAAACTGATATCATCGTGTGAATTAGCAAAAAGAGCATGAGAGATCCTACAAGCGACATATGAAGGAACGTCAACTATCCGAACTTCCAAGCTGCAGATGCTTGCCATATCTAAGGATGGAAGAAAATGAGATGATTGCTGATTTTCATGCATGGCTGTGCGACATATCAAACGAATCGTATGCACTCGGCGAACCATTCTCAGAAAGTAAATTGGTGAGTAAAGCGCTACGACCATTACATAAAGATTTGCATACAGAGTAGCTGCCATTGAAGAAGTGAGAGATGTTGACACACTTAAACTTGATGAACTTACGGGGAAACTGCCAGCACACGAAATGAACCACGGGGATAGCCATCGAGAAAAGAAAAAAAGTGAAGAATGTGGCATTCCAAGCTGAAGCTTTCCATGGCAACTCACAAGGCCAAATATTTCCTGAGTATGACCTTGATGTTGAAGAATCTTTAGCAGTTATGTCAAAGAATATTGAAAGGCTACGTCAAGTAATTGAAAATATAGGAAGTTTCTCTCAATCAGGTAAGTCTGTTAACCCTCAAAGTTTTAAAAAGTTTTCTAATAATAGTTATTCTTATGATGCAAAGTCTAGAAGAATACAATGTCGGGAGTGTGGGGGTTTTGGACATATTCAGGCCGAGTGTGCGAACACATTAGAAAAACAGGATGTCACTCACCACTGTTTGGAGTGATAAAGAGGATAGTGATGAGGATGAGAACAACAAAGAAGACCAAACCACTAACTTTGTAGCATTCACTGGTACTACTTCGATGAGCATAACTGAGGGAACTGTTGCAACAGTCTGTCCAACATAACTCAGGTATGATGAATTATATTCAAATAAGAACAAGAGTCTGACTTCACCATTTAAATTTGCAGGTGACTTTGAGAGCAGTAGTGATGATGCAGAGCCAACCCAGGAAGAGATTAAAAATACGTATGAAAAAATGTATTGGAAGTGGCTCGAAGTATCTGAGGTAAATAAGTGCCTTGAAAAGAATAAGCATGTTCTCATAGAGGAAAACAAGGTGTTGAAGGTAAGAATTTCTACTCTTGAGGAAAGGGCTATTAAAGTAGATAAAGAAACAACTAGTTTGCATGCTAGAGTTTACTCATACTCAAGATGTTATTTATAAGTTTAATATTGATAGAGTAACTTTGAATGAAATTTTGAACACAAATCAGCCGAACTATGGTCGTTTAGGTATAGGGGGTAATCAACTATCTACTGATGCATTGCAACAGAAAGAAAATCCTAAAAGGAAAATCAATTTTGTTAAACAATCCACTGTTTCACATACTGTTGCGACAGTTGCACCAACACAGTCATCAGAAATAAAAGTTTTTGTCCCAACCTGTCATTTTGTCATGTTCCTGGTCATATACGACCCAGATGTTTTAAGTACTTGAAGATGGTAAAAAGAATAATGGTCCGTTAACCACTTTCCGCTAAAATTGATCACACTATTGTGTCGACTCAAAAACCCAAGATAAAGGTCGATTTAATGAATAAAACACAACAAAAAATATGGGTAAAGAAATCTGATCTTAAATGTTTGTCTGCCATTACTTCTTTAAAATCGTGTGATGATAGTACTAACTGTTCCAACAGTTCTGTTAACAAAGCTAGTTTGGGGCATAAAAAACTTGGTAATCTGAATTCTGATAATTTATGTACGAAAAATAAAATTATGGATCCAGTTCACCTTTCGATAACTAAGCTTACTGATATTTGCCATTGTTTCATAAGGGGCTTGGTTGAAAATGGGGTTGTCTCAATTGATTATGCTACAACAGAGAATGAATTAACCGATGCTTTTGTTAAAACCCTTGATGCACAGAAATTTGAATCCTTGCGAAAATCGCTGGGAATTTATGTTGTTTAATCTGATGCAGTTGCATGAACTGTTGCACCCGTCTGTGTGTCCAGACTTGCAACTGTTAGTGGTAGGACACTTCATATGTTTTTGCATATCATATAGAGCTTGCATTAAGCATACTGCATATCAATGAGACAAATGTGAATTTGATACTTCATGTACTTCTAAATTTAGTGGGGTAGAACTTCACCAATTCCCAAAATGATTACTAAAAAGGCTCCAACTTAGTTATTTTTCTGAAAAATCTTATCATGGTTGGATGTTTCTAGGAAAAGCTACCTCTTTCAGTGAGTGAAAGCTACTCTTGAATTGCTATTATATACATACATATCAATTAAATCTCAAGTTGGTCAGTGTTATTTTGAAGCCTAGTTGAGTCGAGTCAGTAAGCCTGTCAAGGTGTTTTACACACCTAGTGCCCTTATAACCAACTGGTTCGGGAGTTACTTGGTCGAAAGCTCATTACACGGCTCAATTAGAAAGCCCAGTGAAAAACATATTGCACGACCAATACTATTTGTCTCTCTTTATTTTCTTTATAATGAAGCACGTGCATACTTAAAAAAATGTTGTTCATGGGAGACAGTTACCATTGGATGTGTGTGTATGCTACCAAATAAGAACAATCTTTGTGTTCGAATTGGGATTAATAAATTTGTTGGCTGCTTTGGAAGTCCGATTTTTTGGGATTGCGCTTATCGTTAATGTGAAGATAAATCCCATACATTTTGTTTGTCCATGTAGTATCCTCTTTACTTCTGTCTCTTCACTCACGTTTGTTTTCTCAACCACGTTTATTTTCTGTCTTGCATTAGGCATTATTTAAAAAAATAAAAGGAAAAACATGGGTTTTTATTTTTTGCCAATTAAATTTGAATTTTGTTGTAACCGGATCTACATATCTTACTCCTCACATTTCCACGTTTCGCATGAAGTTTGGCAAAGTCAGTTATCTTTGTTATTTAATGTTGGATTTGATATCACTATCTTTTGATTTTCGCATTGCAATTGTCGTGTGGTATTGAGTTTGTGAGTTTGTGATTTTGTGTGCATGTTATGTATGTTGATTCTTCTCACTTGCTTTCAAGATGCTCTCTTCATTTGATCTTTTTATTAAGTGTTTGAACAGATTGCTCGCCATATCAAAATCATTAGACCATGTTGATTTATCTATGCATTGTGATTACCCAGAAATGGGGAGAAAAGAACAGTAAAGTTCGCATGAACACATGGAGAGTTCAGACAACTGTTGCTACAATGCATCAGACAGTTGCTGGAACAGTTGTAAGAATACAGGGGGAGTTCAGACAACTGTTGCTACAATGCATCAGACAACAGCTGGAACAGTGCATGAATACATGAGGAATTCAAACAACTGTAGTGCATAAATACACGAGGAATTCATTCAATTGTTGGCACAGTTGACAAGCATTGTGAAGAGAAGTTGATTATGCTACTGCATATCTTTTTTTTCTCTGCTTATTTGAACAATTTTAACTATCTGCTTTCCTAGGTTATTCTTGCTAAGAGTTTATACAGTTTGATGAACTGTTGCAACAGTTTATATTTCCAGATGCTATTTTGAATTTGCTAACCCTTGTTCATGCATGTATCATATATTTAGGGGGAGTAAATGTTCTGACCAATCAATGCCAAATGGGGAGAGTGTTAAAATCTCGGTTGGATTCTAAGTCCACGATACCAAATGGAATTCTATGGAGATGTGAGTTAATATGAAGAACACATTTTTTTTTAGTTATCTCATTAAATAATTTGAGAGAAAGAAATTATCTCTCCATATTAATCACCTGAATGGGTCTATTCAAAATAGAAGTAATTTCACCTTTTTAATATTGTGGTTATTGTCTTTAATTGGTTTCCTTGTTTGATATAGAAATTAGTATTTTATTAGGATAGGAATTTTTGTGATAACGCAAGCTATATTGTTCGATATCTAATATACGTCTTTTTTCTTTCCTTTAGATTTCTCTAGGGCTTCACATCTTATATATAAAAGAAAGAAACGCTGGGCAACCCTAAAAAACCCTAATGGTATTTCTGTAATTATTTATTTTTAATATTTTTTCTCTACTAATTTCTAACTATAATTTTTAACAATTATCAAATAAAACCAACCCGTGAAGAATCCTACCTTGTTGCTACATGTGTAGTTATTTATTTTTAATATTTTTTCTCTACAATTTTTTAACTATAATTTTCAACAATTATTAATCTCCTATTTTTCATCAATATATCTCAAATCTAAAGAGATAAATCTAGAAATTCGATTTGTTAAATCTTAGTCTATTTATTTGGATTATAAATCTTAATATGTATGATTTAAAAAAACTAAAGTTATATAAATATGATTAATACTACATTATTAAATTTTACTATATTAGTGTACTGTATTTTCTTATTATATATTAAATTGTTAATATTTTTCACTACTTAAATAATACGGGGAAAAATGCTAGTGAGATATAAAAGGAAAAACTAATGCCGACATTATTTGATGAGTCTTTTATCACGTGAATGATTTACCATGTCGCTCTCCACCATCTTCCAAGTCTACCAAGTCAAGAAAGAAAAGTGGGAGAATGAAGACCAAACACATGGGGAGCAGCACAAGGAACACATACAGGGGAGACATGCACAAGCGGAGATAAGTTGATGTTGTTGAAACACCTATTGCTAATAAAGGTTCTACTACTGGAACAGTTGATGAAACTGTTGCACTTACGGATGCAGTAGTTGATGCTACTCTTGTTGCTGAAAGAAATGATGATGATGATGATGATGATGATGATGATGATGATGATGATGATGATGATGATGATGATGATGATGATGATGATGAGTTGTTCCTTGATGCGGAGGATAATCTTTAGTTTTATTTCTTCCTTCTATCCTCTACTGTTTTATCTTTTAGGCATTTTATTCAGGGGAGAAAAAAGATTAGAATCGATAAATGACAAAGGGAGAGATTGTTAGAATCTAATCGGATTCTAATAAACAAGGGATGAGTAAAGACTTGTGCAACAAGTCCTTATGTACCGTGAAACACAAAAGGAAAGTCTCCTTGTTTAGTTAATTTCTTTAATTTGTTTCTTTTATATAGGAAATTATCTTATTAATTAAAAGAGTTATTCTTATTTTAATGACTCATCTTCTACGTATATTAGGTAACTTAGACCTAATGGACTCTAGTTTTCCTTGTTGTACAGGGAATCAGAAAACGTAGGAGAGTATATATATATACGAGAGCAGCACGGGGTCGTAACTGTGTGTCTTTTTGGAGAGAATTTCTTTTCTTTTCTTTCTTGCTCCTACGTGCCTTCTTTTATCGAGAGAAGTTTTTCAGAGAAAATATTTTTTCCTCTAGTTATTATTGTTCCATCGTGATACGTAATTTTCATAGAAAATTTATCAGCTTAAGGCTTTGTGGTGAAGACACCAAGATTCAAGGATTATCACAAGTTTGCCTCTTCTATACAAAAAAAAGATCGATTCTTCGGGAGAGGGGCTTAATCAGATATTGGGAGGAGATCGATCTGCCGACTGAAGGGATTCAGCGTTGAAGGGAGTTCAACCGAGCGGAGAGGAGGCTGACATAATCGGAGTTATTAGTTTTGAGTATTGCACAAGAACGACGTCACTATAAATAGAGATTCTTTAATTCATTGTTTAAGTCCTAATATTGTGCTTGTAAAAGTAAAATAGTGAATATTCGTTTTTTTTGCAGATCCTCGTGGATGTAGGGTTATGTTTACAAACTGTTTCACGAACTGTTGCAACACTTCACGCAACAGTAACGAAAATAAATCAAACACAAATATTTTATATTTGCACGAAATAAAATTCTAACAATATTTATAGCATTTATTGTTTAACATTATATTTATTTTGTTTTTCTTTTTGTTTGAAAAGAAGTTGATTAGTGTATATTTAGTTTTGCGAAACGGATGTAGCATAATAGCGTTATTTTTCCAGGTTCCATATTCATGTTGACTCCGCACATCTTTTCTGTCATTTTCCATGTCCACGCACAAATTTAGCATAACAACGTTCTTCATCAGCTACGTTTTTCGTTTTTTTAAGAGCAATTTGGATATCATGCAGTACTTTATTTTGGATGTAGTCATACTAATTTTCTTTTAAAATTTCTATTTCCATTCGTATCCGAGAGTGTATCTCAAATCGTTTGTATGAGTTTTTGTCACGCATTAACTAAGATTTCACACACATTGCACCATATTTCGATATGAAGAATTCCATCATCATGAATATGCTTTGTAGGGATCCTATTTTTTCACTATTTAATGTAAATGGTTTTCTTGCAAATTTGTCAAAACAGCAAACAATTTCATTGAGGCTTCAGTTCATCCATGGTTTACAGAAATGCCGATATAATAGTCGGAACGGCCTTAATCAAAAAATCAGACAGTCGCAATCGTCTTCGACATGAGCAAGAGGAAAAATTTCATTAGAGAGTTTCTTAAATTTCCAAATTTTAAAATTTCGTCTTCGACGTGAACAATGGGAAAGCAATAGAATATAATAAACCTCAACGGAACAATTTGGATTTAATTAAATAATTTCTTTTGACAAATCACATGCTTGCAAAACCTTAGACCTATAACAGAACCAACAGATAACTAACAAAATCATGCTGCGTTTCATAAGCAAGAACAAAACAATTGTTTGTGATTCAGAAATGCACTCCAATTTATTTATAACAAAATTTCAACTTTCTGGAAACTATCATGTATAAATTTATAATTGATTTATAATTCAAGAGAGTTAGAAAATAAACCACTATACGTAATTCAGCATAACAACGCCGCCTATGAAGAGATGTGGGGCATATGTGGACGAAATTATTAGTGACCACATGAGGTAATTAAAAGAATTTTATGTAATTTTACAGGTATCCTAGGGGTTGTGCTTTTTTCTACTGGGTACGTATTAATCATATGTGGCACATGCTTACTGGTTAATTACGGTTCGAAAAGTACAACCCTCTCGAATCCTAGACAACCCCAAACAAGAATGCAACCAAAGATGATTATATCAATCTCAAGGGCATTATGGTGTGATTTCCCTATCTAATTAACCACCATGCACTAATTATTAATTATACTAATCCTTTTATTTTGTGCAAAAATAATTAGTTTGATACATGCATGATTATGATAATTAATTAAGGGGTTTTTATGCATAAGTTTCTGATCAACCATCTTTATTATTCTAGATTTAAGGGTTATGTCTCTTTCACCAATAAGCCCATCATTTATGTATTATAAATAAAAGCAAAATTAATGTATATGACAAAATTACCCCTAACCCTTTAAATCCAATTCATAATTGTAATTTTAATTTAATCAATTTTGACTTTTTTTTGCCGCCAGTTTCTGGCATTGACTTTTTTTCCGGCGCCAGTTTTCAACATTGACTTGTTGTTTTTCCTAAAATTTTTATCCGTTTTTTTTACGCTCGCAGTAAGTATACTGCAGCTGACAGTACATTTACTTAATTGTATTGTTGTTGACAGTACAATTACTATCAACCACAGTAATATTATTATTTTTTGGGTTTTTGTTTTTTGTTGACAAGTCAATGCAATTATATTACTGTCGTTGACAATAAAATTACTGTAAACCCAATGATATTACTGTCAATCACATCAATATCATTAGTGGTGAGCAAGTCGGACCCATCAACCCATTGAACACGTCAAACCGCTAAAAACCCTCCGCCAGAACCGCACGGATGAATCCATCAATAGGATTGGGTCATTAAATGGAGAAGATTTGCAGGTTAGAGTCTAAGACGTGTTTAAATCTTTTTAATACCCGTGAAACCCGTCCCGTCCCGCCATAGTCTCGTTTTATATATAGTTATCTATTTTATTTTAAATTTTGTCATATAAAGCCTTGGATTTAGTTAACTCTTTTTAATGGAGTTATGATTAAAACGTATCATTTTGATTTACTCTTGATATTTTTCATTGATGTTATTCACGTTGGTTTAAATTTAAGATTTTACACATGGCCATTCATTTCAATTTCTAAATAGTTTTGCGTAAAACTTATAAACTATTAAAAAAATAACATGTTTAAATTCGACCCGTAAAGATTGGGTCCAACTGTAAACCCGCATAGACCCGTCTATCCTAGGGGTGTGCGCGGGTCATAAACTCGCCGGTTATAATAAAACTTGCCCTCGTCCCGTCAAATAACGGTTCTTGTTTTTAGGAACCAAAGTTGCGGGTTTTCGACGGGTTTATGATAGGCAGGTCTATGAAGGGTGTGCTAGGGAAGAAGACGACTGTATCACACTTTCTTTCCCTTTTTTTTTTTAATTATTTCTTATCTTACATTTTGATTTGTTTAAAACATTAATAGTATTAAAAAATTGTAAGAGAATAATAAAATATTTGTAACATTAAATAAAAAATACCATAGTATTTATAAAATTATGTGTTATGAATCTGAGGTGATCTAATGAGTAATTTGCAGTTATAATATCTACACACACATGCACACAGATTACACACACACAGTAATCAAAGAAGAAAGAAAGATGAACACAAGCAATTTAACGTGGTTCGAACTCAGTGTGAGTTCTACATCCCCGGGAGCAGCACACTCCAATCCACTATATCCCGAGATTACACAATTACACATGCACACCACTATGATCAGTTCATGAGCTCATAATCCAGCTCAGATCTAGAAGAAACCCTAACCCAAACTCGTAGAGATTTCACTCTCTCTCTTACTCTCGTGTTTCCCAGTGTATTGCTCTCTCTCTCTCTCTCTCTCTCTCTCTCTCTCTCTCTCTCTACTGTTCCTCACGCGAATCCTTAGCACTGCAGATTTGATGATATAATAGAAACTGAGGCACATGATCCCATGTGTCTTTCCTCATATTTCAGCCAATAAGAGCTCTTTCTTTCTCTCCAAGAATCAGCTTCACCTACAATCTACACATGCCATTCACGTGACCAGGAGCATGTGAAAATCACATGCACAATTCCCAGTGGACTAAGTGTCATTAACCGTAGAGTAGAACCATAGTTTAACAAATCTCCACCTTGGTTCAATCTACAACACCTTGTACTGCTCCACCATGCTCTTGAGAGCATGCAGCCAGGATAATCACCTGATTTAGTTCTCTTCATCCAAGTCTTGAACTTGCACTAAGTTCAAACAATGTTGAAACTTAGTAATTGGCAATGCTTTAGTCAAAGCATCTGCATGATTCTCTTCAGTAGCTATCTTCTCCACTTTAATCTGACCAGAAGCTACAACTTCTCTGAGAAAATGGAACTTTATAGCTATGTGCTTTGATCTCTCATGAAACATTGGATTTTAAATATAGCACTTTGACTATCACAGTGCAAGATGATCTTCTCATCTTTCCCAGACAGCTCCTCCTTGAATCATTTCAACCATAACCCATCTTTCACTGCCTCAGTAGCAGCCATATATTTTGCTTCTGTAATTAAAAGAGCAACCACCTTTTGCAACAAGATTTCCAACTCACACCTCCTCCATGAACTGTGTAAATATAACCAGACAAAGACTTCCTAGTATCCAAACAACCAGCATAGTCTGAATCTACAAAACCTTGAACTGCAACCCCATCTCTCTTGTCTCTCTTATACAAGATTCCCAAACCACATTTGCCTTTTAGGTACTTCAGTAAGCTCTTCAATGCATTCCAATGTGCCTTTCCAGGCTCTGCCATAAACCTGCTTAATATGCTCAAAGCATAAGCAAGATTTGGTCTTGTTGACACCATACGTACATAATACTTCCAACAACATTGGCGCATAAGGAATATTCTGCATATACAACTCTTCTTCAGAAGATTTTTGTTTCTGACTTTAGCTTAACTTGAATTGAGCAGCTAAAGGAGTTCCAACTGGTTTGGAATCAAGCATACCATACTTAGCAATAACCTTTTCTAAATATTATTTCTAAGATAGAAATAACTAACCCTTCATTCTATCCCTAATAATATAAATGCCAAGAATTCTACTTGCATTTCCCATGTCCTTCATTTCAAATTCCCCTTTCAGTTTGATCTTAAGGTTGTTGATCTCTTTTACATTTTTTCCAATGATCAACATATCATCAACATATAAGAGAAGAATAATTTGATCCTCACCTTTTGATCCATGCTGATAAACACAACTGTCATAACTACTCTTCTCAAAATTTATTGACAGCATGAACATATCAAACCTCTTGTACCGTTGTCTTGGGGATTGTTTCAATCCATATAGAGACTTATGTAACAAGAACACCATGTCTTCATCTCCATTATGAAAACCCTCAGGTTGCTTCATATATATAGTCTCTTCCAACTCTCAATGAAGAAAGGTAGTGGTAACATCCATTTGCTCAAGTTCAAGATCAAACTAAGCTACAAGAGATAGTACTATTCTAATTGAGGTTTGCTTTACAACTGGTGAGAAAATCTCATTGAAACCTATACCTTCTCTCTGTGTAAAGCCTTTTGCAACAAACCTTGCTTTGTACCTTGGCTTTTCAACACCAGGTATCCCTGTTTTCAGCTTGTAAATCCATTTACAGCCAACACGCTTTTGATTCATTGGCTTTTTCACCAGTGTCCAAGTGTTATTCTTCTTGAGAGATAACATCTCCTCTTCCATAGCATTCAACCAATGCCTATTCTCAGTACTTTTAGTAGCTTCCTTGTAGCTAATAGGTTCACTCTTGTTTGCCTCATTTGCAACTGCAAGAGCATATGCAATGATATCTGCATATCCCAACCTGTTAGGCACCTTCTTTTCTCTTCTAACTCTATCCGTTGCCAACTGATATTTTGAAGATCGTCAACTTCAGTTGATTCTTCTAATTTCTCTTCAATAGGTAGAGATTCATCTTCTAAGGTTTATTTTTCTGACATCGGTGCAGGATCAGCAAACTCCACCTCAATTTGAGCTCCCATTGGATCAGAGATATCAGAAGATGAAGACTCCAGTAATAAGGGCATTTGATCTTCATTGAAAGTGACATCTCTACTAATTACGCACTTTTGATTCCCTTTCTCTATGCACCATAGTTTATAGCCTTTCACTCCCTCTGGATAGCCCAAAAAAATGCACTTATTTGCTTTAGCTTCCAGTTTATCTTGCATGATATGAGCATAAGCTGCACATCCAAACACTCTCAAATGATCATATGTGGGAGGTTGACTGGTCCAAATCTCTTGAGGAGTTTTAAATTTTAAAGCAGATGAAGGACTTCTATTTATAAGATAGCAAACTGTTGTGACTGCCTCACCCCAAAAAAATTTAGAACAACCTGAACTCAGTAGCATGCATCTCTCCTTCTCAAGTATAGTCCTATTCATTCTCTCTACAAGACCATTCTGTTGAGGATTACTCCTTAAAGTTTTTTGTCTGGTAAAACCAGCTTCCTCACAGAATTTATTGAACATTTCAGACACACACTCCAAGCCATTATCAGTTCTAAAATGTTTTATCTTCACACCTGTTTGAGTTTCTACCTTTTGTTTCCATGCTTTGAAAACAGAGAATGCCTCATCCTTTGTCTTCAACAGATAAATCCAAACCATCCTGGATTTGTCATAAATAAGTGACATGAAATATCTGCAACCTCCCATAGTCTCAGTCCTTGAGGGCCCCCACAAATCAGAGTGAATGTATTCAAGATTGTGCTGAGTTTTGTGAACAGCTTGACTGAACTTCACCCTTGTTGCTTTTCCAGAACACAGTTTTCACAAAAACTTTATCTCTTTAATCTTGCTTCCATCAAGTAGTTTCTGCCTCACTAGCTCTTGCATTCGTCTCTCACTCATGTCAGCAAGCCTTCTATGCCATAAACTGGTATCATCCAACACTACAACATCTGATGTATTAGCTGCTATAGAGTCATCTAGGAAGTAAATGCCATTTCTCAATATCCCCTTCATCATTATCATGGATCCTTTTAGGATTTTCATCACTCCATTCTTAGCTCTCATTTCATAGCCAGCTTCATCTAACAAACCAACAAATATTAGGGTTCTCCACAAGGCAGGAACATACCTCATTCCATTTACCAGCTTCTTCAGACCAGAGGATAATTGCAAGTTTACAGCTCTAATTCCTAAGATCTTGCAAGCTTTGTTGTCTCCAAGAAGTACCATTCTCTGATTCCTTGAGATCTTGAAACCATTCCTTGTTTGGAGTCATATGAAATGAGTATCCTGAATGAAGTACCCATTCTCCACCTAAATTTGGGTATGATGTGACTAAAACATCTCCCTCTTCAACATATGTTGCAGTCAATACATCGACTGATTAATAACCATCAGATGCTACAAATGCATCTCCTTTATCACTATAATTAGAATCCACTTTCTTCTGAGTTCTTTCTGGACAAAATCTTATAATGTGACCTTCCTTTTTACACTTGTAGCATCTTCTGGTATCTTTGTTTGGTTGTCTAGATTTAGATCTAGATTTTCCCCTGGCTTTTCTTTGGTCCTTCTTCTGTGTTCTTCCTCTCACTGTGAGTCCATCACCATTTATATTGGAGCTCATTCATTGCTTCTTCTGTAGCTCCTTGGAGTTTAGCACTCACTTGACCTTTGTCATAGTGAGTGTTTCTTTTCCATATAGCATTGTATCCACAATATACTCATATGTCTTTGGTAATGAACTGAGGAGGATAATATCTTGATCCTCCTTTTCAATTTTAACCCCTACTGCATGCTGATCAAGGATTATCATGTTATACTCATCCAAGTGCTTTCTGATTTCAGTGCCTTCCTCCATGTGACGTGTGTACAACTTCTTCTCCAGATACAATCTATTTGTCAGAGATTTCTTCATATAGATCGACTCAAGTTTCTGCCAAATGGCAAGAGTAGTAGTTTCCTCTGAAACTTCCCTCAACACTTCATCCCCAAGGCTCAGAATCTGAGCACTATGAGCTTTTGATAATATCTTTGGAATTTCCTTTTGATCTTCAATGACACCTAAGGATTTAGGATCTAAAGCTATAGAAGTACCCTGATGGACCATTAATGCCTTCATCTTTATTCTCCAGAGTGTGAAGTCATTTTCACCATTTAATTTTTCGAATTCAAACTTAGAAGAACTCATATTCTCCAGATCTGAATTTGTAGCTGTGATGAAGGTGTAGATCTGTGTTTACCTTTGCACAATTTGAATTAACCAATCACCTTCAATCGATCCACGCTCAACGCACCACTTGTTATGAATCTGAGGTGATCTAATGAGTAATTTACAGTTATAATATCAGCATACACTCATGCACACAGATCACACACACACACACACACACACACACACACACACACACACACACACACAGTAATCAAAGAAAAAAGAAAGATGAACACAAGCAATTTTACGAGGTTCGAACTCGGTGTGAGTTATACATCCCCGGGAGCAGCACACTCCAATCCATTATATCCCGAGATTACACAATTACACATACACAACACTAAGATCAGATCATGAGCTCATAATCCAGCTCAGATCTAGAAAAAACCCTAACCCAAACCCGTAGAGATTTCACTCTCTCTCTTACTCTCGTGTTTCCCAGTGTATTGCTCTCTCTCTCTCTCTAGTGTTGCTCACGCTAATGCTCAGCATTGCAGATTTGATGATATACATAGAAACCATGCATGATTCCATGTGCCTTTCCTCACATGTCAGCCAATAGGAGCTCTTTCTTTCTCTCCAAGAATCAGCTTCACCTACCATCTACACGTGCCATTCACGTGACCAAGAGCATGTGCAAATCACATGCACAATCCCAAGTGGACTAAGTGTCATTAACCATAGATTAGAACCATAGTTTTTAACATTAGGGCAATCAATTTTATAAGAATTAATGTGATATTGGGGCTAAATAAATAATATAAATTGAAAGGGGGTTGAAGTGCACTCTCACGTGCTACACACGTGTTTTTTTCCGTCTCCAAAAATAAACAAGATACTGAAAGTATAGAGAAATGGTTTGTTTGAGGACTAAATATGTGGCAAGAAAAATATAGGGACTAAAATTAATTTTGGTAAATAATATAGGGGTCAAAAGTGTAATTATCCCCACCTCATTCTCTCCCCCTATGTATATGTGCCATCTTTTTGTTTGTATGAGCATTGTCTTTACTAGCAGACTGCCCAAAGCTCACAAGTTCAGGTATCTAAGCAGCAACAACACTTCTCACCAAAGCCCAATTCACACCCTCTAAGAATAAACGGTGGTTTGTTTTTGCAGTCCCACTCTTATACACGATCCTCTTGTGTGACTCGTTCATACCCCATTACTAGATCTTCCGCCGCAAGACTTCAGCGGCTGGCCCACTACATTGAAAAGAGAGTTCGAATTCCCAAATCCCTTTAAAAGGGGTCGTCACATTCAAGAGTTCGTACAAGTTATGAACGTAAACCTGGGATAATTACACTTTTGGTCCCTCATGTTTGGTCCGATTTCACTTTTGGTCCCCCTTGTTCCAAAGTGAACAAAGTTCACCTCCAAGTTTCAATTTTAAACACTTTTGATCCCCGCCGTTACATATCCGTTAGCAAGTAACGGAAAACACTATTTTGGGTGAAAATTAAAATTTTAAAATATTTTGGGGCTGAAAATAATTATAAATTTAAATTAGACTACTTATAATTTTTAATAATAAAAAAACGAAATCAGCGGAACAACTTATTTTTTAATATACTTAATATTATTATAATTATACTACTTATAATTATTTTTTTAATAATAAAAAAATTAACTAAATAAATTATTTTAATGATACTTAATATTGTTTTTAATTACACTACTTATGATAAAAAAAATTAATAACAAAAAAATAAATTAACTAAACAAATTATTTTTAATTATACTTAATATTATTATAATTGTACTACTTATAATTATTTTTTTAATAATAAAAAATGAATTAACTAAAAAGTTATTTTTAATTATACTTAATAGTATTTTTAGGTTTTATCTATCCTACACCCGGTGGAGGTTACTGTTAAGTGTATATTTATACACTTAATTGTACCTTTTGATTCGAACTTTTGGTGTGTTTTAATGATAATTGGTGCTTAAAATGGTTATTATTTGTATTTTAGGTGCAAATTGAAGAATTGGCAACTTATGGGGTGAAAACTGCAAATTTGGAGAAAAAGTGGGCCAAAGGTGAAAATATCGAAATTTTGAAGAATTAAAGACCGGACGGCCGTCCGGATTTTAAAGCTTATTCTCGCACGGCCGTCTGGATTGACGAGGTGGCGCAGTGAAGGAAGTTTAATTACACAAGGAAACCCGCCCTATTATATTTTTTGCACCCTATTTAAAGGCCAAAAGCACACAATTAGGAATCTATCTTTATCTTTTTATCTTTATCTTTTTCTTTCTACACGCGATTAAGAAGCACAAGAACGAAGACGAAGACTTGACGAATCTTCATCATAGTTCTCCTCTTTTATTTTTATTCATAGCTTTTATGTTTTTCCGTATTTTTATTATGTTTTTCGTAGCGAACATGAGTAGCTAATTTTTATTCTTGGATTTTGTTGGAACCCTATGTGGTGATTCGAACCTATTTTTCTACTTTTATGCAAGTTTAATTCTTCGATTATTTCTTCTATCTTGATCTTATTTAGCGCATGAAAGTAGCTAATTTATGTTGCTATGTGTTATTGTTAGAATTGATTGACATATCGTTTTAATAATTAGAACAGAGATAGAAGAGCCTTCGAGTAGTTTTTCACCGAATGTGTGTGTTGATTGCATGTATTATCGTAGACATACAGATAATACCTTAGGTAGCCGTTTTCGAGACTTGTTATTTAATGCTTTATTTATACTAGGTTTGCATAGACATATAGTGAATCTTTTATGAATAATAGGCTTATAATACAGCGACAGCTGGTTATGAGTAATTTCGTGTCTTGGGTTAATAATCGGGAATCATAACTTGCATGATAGAAGATTAATTGGGTGAAGAATTATCGCATAGGGGGAAGATAAAATCCTAGATCCGTTTTATATTGATATTCTCTCGTGTTTAATTGCTTTCTTAATTAGTTTAATTTATTTAGTTAATTAATTTGACAAACCTGCGTAGGCTGGATAAAAATCATAATTGTTAAAATTTGGTACTTAGGATTAAATAATTTGCGTATTCCCTGTGGGATCGACATCCGACTGTCACGAGTCTACTTTAGTACTTGTTTGCGATACGTGCACTTGCGTGTGGGTATTTAGCACCCAACAGTTACACCGAGTGATTTTTTACCGTTGATCTACACATACCAATGTGGGTGTGTAAAATTTGAGCAATTTTTCTTACTTCAGCCATTTTATTTATTTTATTTAATTATTTTATTTTTTTTGTAGGTACTTTTTATGCGAAGAGTTATAATAAAATAATTATAATAAAATAAAATAGCTGAACAAGTCATGTATAATTATACTTAATATTATTATAATTATACTACTTATAATTATTTTTTTAATAATAAAAAAGAAATTAACTAAATAAATTATTGTGCATTATACTTAATATTAGTTTTCATTATACTACTTATGATTATTTTTAAATAATAAAAAAAGAAATTAACTAAATCAATTTCATTAACTTAATATTACTAAAAGTTTAATTATTAGTAGTCTATTTTAAAATTTTAATCATTTTTAGCCCCAAAAAAATTTAAAAATTAAATTTTCGCCCCAAAATAGTGTTTTCCGTTACTTGCTAACGGACATGTAACGGCGGGGACCAAAAGTGTTCAAAATTGAAACTTGGAGGTGAACTTTGTTCACTTTGAAACAAGGGGGACCAAAAGTGAAATCGGGCCAAACATAAGGAACCAAAAGTGTAATTATCCCACGTAAACCTTATCCCCAATGATTCCTTATGAACATTCAAACTCCACAAGTTTTGTTGTGTGATTGTGATGGTTCCAAATCAAAAAAGGTTTCCAAACTGTGAAATTATGATTGGGTGATTATGGTGTTACCTTATTTCACCTCAATTGGAGGATTCGATAAGGAAATTTAGGGGTAGAATTTATGTTCGGGATAATTACACTTTTCGTCCCTAGCTATACTTGTCACCTAAAATGATTAAATTCCTCAAACTTTCGCCGCCACAAATTTAGTCCTCAAACTTGCCATTTTTTGACACTTTTAGTTCGGTCGTCAACTTACCCACTTAACATGGACGGAAATGTCATATGCGGCGCACGCGAGGTCCATGGCAGTACAAATCAAGTTGGAAAATGAGTTGACGGCTGAACCAAAAGTGTCAAAAAATGGCAAGTTTGAGAACTAAATTTGTGGCGGCGAAAGTTTGAGGATCAAAATGTTTAGGTGCTAATAAGTATAGGGACGAAAAGTGTAACTATCCCGTTTATGTTCATAACGAATTATATGGAATTAGGGGGGATAATTACACTTTTCGTCCCTATACTTTGCCACTTACACGATTTTCGTCCCTAAACATGTCACTTTTACGCTGTTTATGTCCCTCCGTCCATTTGTCCTGTTAGTATGGACGGAAAATCGCACGTACGACGCACGTGACACACAAAAGCACCTCCCCCCTCCCCCTCATAACGTCCAGATCACACATTACAGGTAGACACAAATTGCCCTAATTCTCTCTTGAAATCCAAATGCCCCATTTTCCAAATCCTTAATTTCTTCTACTCAAACTTGCATTAGATTGAACAAAAAAACAACACTGGAACCACAAACAACTACATCTTATTCACTAAATTAATCACTGAAAATTCTAACCACTAATTTTGATCAATACAATGACAATTAAACAACCTAAGACAATCAAAATAACTTTCAAGATCTTCATTCTATTGTTGTACTGGACAATTAAATTCTCCAATTTTTATTTTATATTTCTTTCATAGGACTTATTTTCCTTTGCTATCGTATCTTCTTGTTTTGCCATCATATCTTCTTCATTTTCCATAATATCTCCTTTTTCCTTATAGCTAGCCAATTCATCATTCAAACAGTAAATTCTTCTTATCAATTTAGGGATAATATAGCACGCATTTCAGGATCATGCCATTTGAATACACCAGGATATTTAACTCTCTGTTCCAAAAGAAACACAATTATTGTGTGTCACCAATAATATATATATATATATATATAATATATATATATATATATAATATATATATATATATATATATATATATATATATATATATATAAACAAATTACCTCATAGTTTGGACAAGGCACGAAATCTTCTTCCAAGATTACTAGGAGTTCATGAGGTCAACAAGGGCATCTCATCTCCACATTTACAATAAAACAATTGACTTCTAGCAGCAGATCTTGAATGATAGCTAGAAACAACAAATTCTTAATTTTTTATTCCAAATTAAAAATATAGGATAAATAAAGAGAGAATGAAATGTACTTCGAATCCGCGACTGCAAGTGCTGAAATTAGCTACCTACGGTGAAGAAGCTTCAAAATATGAATTGCCCACTTTCTAATTGTGCTTTCAAAGATGAATTCATGAGGAATTGAGAGATTTCGAAAATTTGGGCTTAGGATTTTGCCGAGAATTTGGATATTTATGAAATATTCTGAAAATCTGAACATTATGAGGGGAGGGGGGTGCTTTTGTGTGTCACGTGTGGCGCACGTGTGATTTTCCGTCCATACTAACTGGACAAATGGACGGAGGGACAGAAACAACGTAAAAGTGACATGTTTAGGGACGAAAATTGTAACTTCATCTTGTTTAGGGACGAAAATTGTGTAAGTGGCAAAGTATAGGGGCGAAAAGTGTAATTATCCCGAATTAGGGATTTGAGGATAGAAATAGGTGGAGAGAATAAGGGTGTCACTTCACCTCATAATTAGACTTAGACTGCCAAATGGACCAGGGTCTATTCAAGCTTATTTTTTAAGCCACATGTGCAATTTCGTCCAAGGTAATTAGCAAATTTGACGACCGAACCAAAAGTGTCAAAAATGGTAAGTTTGAGGACTAAAATCATGGAGGAGAAAGTTTAAGTTTTAGGTGACAAGTAGAGGGATGAAAACTAACTGCAATGGCCACATTGAGACAATTTTTCAAGTACAAGGGGGCAAATGGATGCAATTGATAGTAGAAGGGGGTAAAATGATATCGAGCCAAAGTATAAGGGGAAATCGATGAATTGAGAGTAGAAGGGGTAAAGTGATATCAAACCAAACTTAAGGGGGCAAATCGCTGCAATTGAGAGTACAAGGGGGTAAAGTGATATCCAGCCAAAGTACAAGGGGAGAAAGTGGAATTTACCCTAAAATCATTGAGGAGAAAGTTTAAGTTTTAGGTGACAAGTATAGGGACGAAAACTGTAATTATCCCGAATGAGGCGTCACTCTGCCTCAATTTTAGACTTCCACCTCATGTTTAGACTGCCAAATGAATTGGGAGTGTGTACTAGCTCGAATTGACTGCCACATGTGAAAATTTCGTCCAAAACTTGACGGTCGAACCAAAAATGTCAAAAATTGGTAAATTTGAGGACTAAATTGGTGGTGGCGAAAGTTTAAGGACTAAAACCACTTGAAGTGACAAGTATAAGGACTAAAACTATAATTATCCCGCACATAATTGCATGTCATAAATTTATAGCGAGTTATTTGCAATTAGTACACCTGTATAATCTCAAACTGAGCAGAAAAAGTCAATGTAATAAAAAAATTCACTCAAAACCCCATATAATTTTTTTATATAACACGTTCACTCACCCAATTAGAATTTATCCGCTAACCGCGTTTGAAAAGTCAGAAAAATACCCCAACGGGGTTTCTGCAAAAATACATATAATTATATTGTTATTGTATAATAGTGTATATATATATATATATAAATGAATTAGTAAAAAAAAAAAGGAAAAAGAAATCTTATCATCTTCTTCCCCTTTTAAGTAATAGTACGGCAAGCACACACGATCACGATGTTCAAGCTGAAACTCGATCGGTTGCTTCTAATCTGAACCCTAGCGCCGCTCAGGGGCGGAGCCAGGATTAGAAAGTAGGGGGGGCTAACTAAAATTTCGGGGTTCGGGGCAGCGGCCCGAAAAAAAATTTAGGTTCACAAGACATTGAAAAAATAGGTTTATACTGCGAATTTTTAATTAAAATAATATATATATATATATATATATATATATATATATATATATAGACATTAATATAAAAAATCAAAGATCGATAAATAAATATATTCATAAATTTTATTTAAAACAGTACAAGTTTAACCATTTTATTTTATATTTCTATATTAAATATGATATATATCTATAATTTATATAAAATTATGGAGAATAAACAAAAAAACTAAGGGTAAAAACACATATTTACAAAACCTTTGGGGGGGCAAATTTAATATTCAAAAATTATTATGCCAAAATAGCAAAAAAAAAAAAAAAAAAAATTCTTGGGGGGGCAACAGCCCCCACCCCCGCCCCTCTTAAGTTCCGCCATTGGCGCCGCTAGACGCGGCCTTAGCACTGCCGCGTGAGAAACCGACAGACTGCGTATTGGCCGTATAAACACACGATTTTGTTATACGAAGGATAATTATTTTTTTTTATCGTCCAAAATTGAAACAAACAATAGGTATTGGAGATATTAATATTAAATGATACATTTCACTAACAGCTTAAATTTTTGGTTGAGATGATCGTTCAACAATATAAAATTATAAGTGCTTTAATTTATTACAAATATACTTTCAACATTTCATCAAAATACAGTTAAAAGTAAAACACAAAAGCACAAATGCAAACTTAATCGAATAAAAAAATGTAGAGAAAATGAATAAAATAATAACCGTTACTTCATCAAGAAATCAAATAAACTCCATTATGAATTTGAACTTCTTCTTCCTGATGATGATCATGACGACAATGGACTAGGATCCACCGAAGCAAGATCATGAATCTCCGTAATTTCATCGAAAGCTGCAAAACACTTCTCATCAAGCGTCAGCCACGCTTCTACGCCATCTCCACCGCACGTGTCCGTAAGCCAAAGCATATTAAGGAACGGAAATTCCGTGTCGCTTCCAGAATCGCATCTACTCATCCACACTGGATTCCCCCACCCAAAGTCAACCGAATAAAGACCGAAATTGCACCAGCTCGATATTGACAAGAAATCCGCTTCCTCGGGGCATTCGTCTAGAGTCACTCGAAGATTCTCCCAGTAACCGGAAAACCCTAATTCCCCTCCCCCTTGCATCTTGTTCACGAAATCAACGTCCACCATGCTTATCGCGCTTCTCACTTTCCCGAACAAAGCCTCCACCGAATAATCCCCGCCCGAGTCGTCGACAGGCGCCGCCACCGCCGGTGCCAGCCACAAGAAATTGCCGAAGCTGTGCTCCAAAAAAGCAGGGTCCGCTTTTCTTCTCATGTTCACTACATGAGCCGCAACTGACGTCGTCGAATTCTTTTCCGACGAAGAAGCAGCGATGAAGCACTTCCAGATGAGGGCCGACACGACCTCCACCCTCGACGGCGGGCGCCCCTCGAGGCTCTCCCGGGACATCTTTGCCCGAAGTTTCGATATCGCGGAAGAATCAAACACGTAGCGCCGCAGCACAGTTTTCCCGACTCTGAAGTATTTTCTCATGGCGGCGGAGAGTAAGCAGTTCTCCCTCTGCAAGGATTCGTTCTGGGGGAAGATAGTCTGCGCTGTGTAGTCCGGGATGATTGCTGCCGCCGGACCACCGCTAGCTGCGGCCGCCCAAGCTTTCATGAAACTACCAACCGACACCCCATCCACAACTTTATGAAAGAAAAGTGAACCAATGGCTACGCCGCCGCAAGAGAAGTAGTTAACCTGGAGCATGGCCACGTGGGAACCGGGACCCGGTTCGTCCCACGTGAGTGTGACCGGTATGTGGGCCCGGCATGCTTTCGGGTCGGGCTTCTTGAGGAAATCAGACAGGTTTTCCTTAAACTTGACAACGACGAGGAGAACACCTTGGTCGTTGCAGTCAATGGATAAGGAGTCTTTGATTCTGCCTGCTAAGGGTTTGTAGAGAGAGAGAGTTGTAGAGAGAGATTGCTTCAGGATTTGCGTTGTCTCACAAATGAAATCATCAATATTATTATTATTATTAATATTTGGATAGTATAAGACGAGAGAAACAAAGACAGGTGGCATTATCTGGTCGAGTAGAGAGTACTTGTGGGTTTTCTTATCATCTGGTGTTGGTGAAGATGGCTTTATGTTTTCTCTTGAAATTATTTCACCCTCCATTTTCTTTTCTTGGATTTGTGCATTAAAAATCTGCGAGGGAGGGAATATATATATATATAGGACTAAATACATTTTACACAAGCTAAAATATACCCCATGTAACACTTACCTTCAAATATTATTTATGATATACTTATATCAAGCAATATTTAATTTGTATTTGTATTTTAATTGTAATACGTCAAAATTTTCGAAAGGAATAACTAAAAAGACTAATAAAATTCTAATATTACAAATATCAAAAAAAATAAAAATGAAATATTTAATTTTTTCTTTTTTAAATGTTATCGTACATTGGGAACATATTTTAATCAACATATAATCGTTGCTGGACCAATTAATTGAATTTATTCACATGGTAAGAAATTAATATATAATAATTAATTGTAATCTTAAGTATTTTAATTTATTTTAGTTCATTAATTTCTTAGAATATAAATATCTAATATTAAAAGTATTAGATTGTTATGTTATTTATTCTACTCATATAAAATTCTAGAATTTTAAATATTGCATTGACTTTTTAATTGATACCTTTGATAAATTATTTATCAATTATTCCATCCAATAAGAGTAGAAATATGTTAAATTATTATTATGTTTTAAATTTCAAAATACAAAATAATTGATGTTGAAGAGGTAATTAAATGTTAGAAGTGATACTTTATGGGGTAAGTGTTATATATAGTATACTTCCAGGGGGGAGAAAATATATATCCCCCAAATATATATATATATAAATATATATTTCTCTCGCGGTGGGGGGCGGAATATATTTTTTTTTTAGAGAAGAAAACGCGCCCCCCCCGTGTCCCGGGGGGGCGTTTATAAAGTCAGCAAGAAATATATTTTTTTTTTTACACGAATATATAGATAGCTATACAAAAAAAATATTGATATTTTTTTTTTTTACATTTTTATATATATATATTTATATATTTTTATATATATATATATATATATCTATATATATATATGTGTGTGTGTATATATATATATATATATATATATATATATATATATATATATATATATATATATATATATATATATATATATATATATATATATATAATATAAATAAAAAAACTTTTCTTTTTAATTTACATTTATTCTTGAACGGTCCTCGCATACATCATTAGTTCTTTTACAGTAACAATTAACATAAACAAAATAAAGCATAAACTCATTTTTTTTAATTAAAATTCCAACTTTCATTTTTGAATCATAAAAAAACAAAAAAAAAAAAAAAAACAATTTTTGGCCAATTTAAAAAAAAAAACGAGTTTGACCCGCTTAAAGTTTTGACCGCCTCGAACCGCCTAAAACCGCCTCACAGGCAAAAATCCGATTTTTCAAACCTTTATACTAACATCGTAAAGGCTTGGGACCGCCTCCGCCTCGGAGACCGATTAATCGGCCGCCTCGACCGATTTTTAGAACACTGATATATATATATTCATCCTATAATAAATATATAAACTTCAACTGTCCCTATAAATGAAACATTCATTGCTAGTTAATTAACACCATCTTAAGGTATTAACTTGATTTATGCATTTATAATGGGGAACAAATCAAAGGACATGATTCCAACTACTATTTTTTAATCTATTCGACCATGAATAATGAGATTTATAAGTTTTGTCATTCAATATAAAATTAATGAAAACTTAATTAAAAAAATACATTGATTTTGTTGTAATAAATAAAATAACTAAAATCAAACAATTAACAAATGAAAAATGTCGGCATTTAGAACATTTAGTTTCTTATGACAAGTCTATGCTCGAAAAATAATCTTTTCGGGGCATTGAAGCATACTATCATATATCATATTCTAGTGAAGTTTTAGAGTGATTTGCCTATACGGGCAAAAGATGATATAGTATAACTACATAAATGTATATTATATTTACATCAATACGAAACATAATTGAGTAAAAAATACATGATGAAAGTAACCTTTCTTTATAATAAAGAACATGCTATGTGGAAGTTTTTAAATAAGTACCTCTACCCCACCTTTTTATTTAAGATCTTATAATGAGTAAAAATAGGAAATAAGCTTATTATCTAAACACTCTAAAAATTAATCCTAAAAATAAGATGTAACAACTTATCGGCTATTAAAACATCTTATCAGACGTAGGATCTTATCAGTTGTTTAAAATAAGCTTAGCCAAACACCCTCTTATTTAAAAATATCTTATTTGTTCTTCAACAACTTATTTTTAAAAAAATTAAGATCTTTTAAAAAAAAATTACCAAACACTTTGGAAGAGCTTATAATCTCTAAAACATCTTATAAGCTCCTTTTAACATCTTATAAGCTTAGCCAAACACCCTCTTAATAAGTTGTGACATGATAATTATTTCCTATTTGACATCCTATTGAATTTATGTGAATTATATGAATTAATGGTAGTAATTAAAGTCTTGTGTGTGTCTGTGTGTGTATGTGACCGTGTGTTGTGTGTGAGGGAGTGTGAATTACTCCCTAAGTTTATTAATTACTAAAGACTCCCCTCTTCTCTTCTATATTGCTAAGAAGCTCCCAAAGTATGTTCTCCCAATATTCCAAGTAAAACCCCCAATGTCTTCTATATTGCAAATAAGGGCCTCATCTCCCCTATAAATAAATGGGGCAATTTGCTATAGGTCCTTCTATAAGAGATTATATGTGTTAAAATCCATCTAATAAACTCTAATTTCCAGCAATTTTTTTTATTTATAATTTGTCAAAAGTACCCCTATCAATATCCCTATCAATATATGGTAAAATAAATTTTCAAAATCAAATCCCCTATTTTTCTCCCTATTATACTGCAAATCCGAAAATTAGAATTTCAAAAATCTTGAAATCTATTTCTTCCCCGTTTCTTCAAAGCGAAGATCTCTCCACAAATTCTGAATCCTTTCATAGGTTTGGGTGTTCGATCGTTTGCAATTTTACCAGGTCGTTTGCATTTTGTCTTCATTCGATTTGCTGTTTCCCTAGTTGCCTTTGTTTCGTTTCGTTTGCTGGTTACAAATTGCTTGTTGTTCGGAAACAACGGCTGCTGTTTAGGGTTTGTTGTTTGAGCGTGTGGATGTCTAAGCGTTTGCAGTTTTACCAGGTCTGAGCATTTTACCTTAATTCCGTTTGCCTTCGTTCGATTCGTTGTTGCCCAATTTGCCTTAGTTTTGTTTGTTGTTTACAAATTGTTTGTTGTTCGGAATCAACGGCTGGTGTTTAGGGTTTGTTGTTTGGAGTTCGTAAAATTGGCCAAAACACGATTAAGTCTTGGTAAGCAGTGATCCTTTGTGTAAAATTTTATTTGCATGTTGGGTTTTCGATTTTGATTTTTTTTCTTTCGTTATTAATTTTGTATTTTGTTCCTTTTTTGCTTTTGTATTTTGTTTGTTTGCTATCTATTTCAAATATTTCAATAATAATTTGAGAACCCCTTTTTTTTCCCCCTTAATAGAAAAGAAGGATGATGATTTCCAATCCCCGAAATCAGGTAAGAAAATTGAGGGGTTTGTTTATGTTACAACTTTGATTATGTTTATTCTAAAACAAAACGTGAACTGTATTTTAAATTACATTTTTTGAGAGTTGTTTGGTGTTGGACCTCCTCTCTATGAACCTTATTATGTGTTATGACTTTACTTTTTGTATTTCTCTGTTATGAGTTTGTAAGTTGAATTTCAATATGTTCGTTTTGGATTTCTACATCTTACCAGTTTTGTTCAAAGAATAATTTTTTTGTTTTTATATTTTTTGGTACATTGAAGAACCCATTTATTCTGTTTTCATTTGCAAAAACTCATTTACTGAAAATTTTGATTTGCACTTAGTTCGGTTAAAATTGCATAAGGCAGCCTATTTTGAAGTTCATAAGGCAGGCTTTTATTTGTATAAAAAAAAAAAAAAATGTAAATTGAAATTACAATAACCAAATATTGTCTGCATTTTAAAGTTGCACATAGCATATTTGAGGAGTTTCATTTGTGGTAGTTTCAGTCCACATTTGTTTATTATGAGTTTGCACTTAATAGTTTTGTTGTTATGATTTTGTACTTAGTATCGTTGTTGTTTTTTGTTATGAGTTTGCATCTTGCAATCCAATTGTTTGTTGTTCGTAAAACGACGGCTGGTGTTTAGTGTTTGCCATTTGGGATTTATACGATAGTCAAAACTCGATTAAGTTTTGGTAAGCAACGATCATGTTAACTGTTAGTATAATTGGTGTGTGCGTTTTGAATTTTTCTGTTATGCCTTAGCAGTTAGCACGGTGTTTTTTTTTTTTTTTTTTTTTTGCCTTTTGTTGTTTCTTTTGATTTTCCATTTTCCATTTTTTTTTTTTTATTATTTTGCATTTTGTGTTTGCTATTTATCTCGAATATTTCGACACTAATTCGATAACCTTTTTTTTTTCCTCTGACATCAAAAGAGGATGATGACTTCGAATCCCCAAAATAAGGTATAATAATTGAGGGGTTTGTTAACGTTATAACTTTGGTTATGTTCTTTCTTGAAATAAATGTAACGGCATTTTAAGTTCCAATTTTTAATTTCCTGAGAATAGAGGTTTGTTTGATGCTAGTCAGAATTTTTATGCGTTTTTTGAAACTAGGTTCGCATTATGCTCTTTAAAGTTTGTTACTCTGATTATGTATTTTGCTATTTTGTGGTTGATTTTTGGTATTTATGTAATCTGAATTAGAAATTTTGTTGGTTAATTTTGAAAAAAAAATATTTGTTTCAAATAAGCCATCATGTTCTTGTTTGCACTTTGAAATTTATTGTTTGTCATTTTTTGTTTGAAATTTATTATTTTCAGTTTCTTGATTGAACTTTGAATTTTTTTTGAAATTGCAGTTATTATTTCGATAATTAATTATTATAATTATACAGACATGATTATGGTCCGGTAATTGCACTTTGAAAGTTTAAATCTTACAATCCTTGTTTGAATTTGCATATGACATTTGTTATTTTCAAGTACCGTTTTTGCTTGGCTAATTCTCGTGTTACTTACATTACATATGATGGTTTTTATTTGCAGTTTACAATTTGCAAGTCGTATATGGACTTGCATAAAATGTTGCTGTTCGATATTTGCAATAACATTCTTTAGATAATTCATTCGTTCTATTTTTTTTTTTGTTGTTCAGACAATCAAGCCAAAAAACCAGAAATCTCTAAATGGATGTTCAATATCATCCAAAAGGAATAAAATAAAATCAACCCCAACTGCAGTCGAGACCCTCAAGAATCACTAACCGTTACACTAAGAAACACCACTTCACATTGTCGTTTGAACCTTGTTTTGTTGTCCATGTATTGCAGTTTGCAGTTTCGGTTTATGTTTGTTGATAAAATGATTAGATGTTTTACATTCACTTTGTAAATTCCAAGTGCAAATTGCAAATGAAAATGCTAGTTTTGCTATTGCACTATACAATATTGTTTTTCTCAAACTGATGCAAATAAGAAATTTATGTTTGCTGTTTTAATGTCTGCATTATTTAAGTTGGGGTTGTTATTTACTAAAATATTATAACAATAACACATAATCAACAAAGAAAAAATAAAAAATATAACCCCAAAAATAAAAAATAAAAGAATAAACATAAATAAAATGAACATTAAGAGAAAGAAAGAAGAGAAGATGTTTGGGGATTTGAAAGAGAGAGAGGGAGGAGAGAGAGAGAGGGGGATGTGAGAGAGAGAGGGGATAAAGAAAGAGGAGAGAAAAAGGAAGATGAGAAGGAGGGAGAGGAAAGATAAGATAGAAAGATCGTGAGAGGGAGGAGAGAGAAAAGAGAGATATGTGGGATTTGTTCATTTTTCTTTACATAAATAATTATTTCCATAAAAATATTAACTAAGGGTATTTATATCTATATCCTAATAATTTAAATTAATTTATATTAATTTTATTAGTCTAAGGACCTACACCTATAATCATCTAATGAAATGGACTTCCACCTATATAAGTTCCAAATAAGGGGTATCTAGCCAATTTCCCCTATATAAACCCCTCCACTTCACATTATTTTCACACGAAAAACATCAGCCAAAAGACCCCCGTACTCTCCTTCTCCATGGATCAAAAAGCCATCACCCCATCAAAGCCCCTTCATGTCAAGAAGCTCCCATCACCCCATCAAAGCCCGTTTGCTAAAAATCTTCAAGAAAAAGTTTTGCTAAAAAACATCAAGAAACAGACATCCAAGCCAAACCCAAAGAATTGTAGGCCAAAAATCCGCCGAGCCTTCGGTTTTCTTACTCCATCTTCGAATTCTTCCTCTTGGGTAAGGACCTTGGTCTTTACTGAAATAATAACCTTGAAATAATAACTTAATTAATATAAATTATATGGGTTTTAATGAATTATATGTTTGTGGTTTTAATTTTGGACTTTAGAAGATAAAGTTCTTGATGAACACTAATTGAATTTCAGTTTCGTAGCATCTGTTTCTATTGCATGTCTCATCGGGTAATCCTTTTGATAAAATTATGAAATTTTATGGTCGTCTAGATATTTCAGTTAGGTTCATTTGGATATAAATTATGCATAAATCGAATTTGTATGGAGTGAGTTATGAACTTTTTTGTTTGAATCTGCACAGTTTCGGAGTCATCCACGAATTATGTGTTGAATACTGTTTTATACTAATAATATTGAGGTGACTCTACTTGATTTGATTATAGAATTATGAAACTAATTTCCCACGAAATTTGGTAGTGTTTAAGTAAAGGTATGAATTATTTGGTATTTTTAAAGATAATGGATCTGTTCTGAAATTCTGCTTGTGTTACTGCACTAAATTAATTATATCTCTTACAAAGATAAGTTTCTTCATACACTGTTTTAACACTATAAGATAGACTTATATATGAACTTGTTGTCCAAATTTCATCATGTTTGGATCTATGGTTTATCCTACTTTTATTTCTTTGATTCTACTTGGAATGGATTTATAACTTATAAAACTAGTTTTATGCAAACTCTTGCAGTGTTTTAACAAAAAGAGAATTTATTAGGTATTTTTAAAGTCGCTGGTTCTGTTTCTGAAATTATGACAATACTATGCCACCGTTTTAATTGTTTCCCTTAGTTGAATGATTATTTTGGATTTAAATGTTTTAAAGAGGTATTTTTCACTCGTGCAAGAGTGTTGTGACAAAGTTTCAAAATGTTTGAAGTCATGGTCTAAGAGAAATGCATTTTTAAAACTGAAAGTGTCAAAACTGTCTGATTTTCCTAAAAGTAAACTACTTGAATTAAAGGGTCATTTGTGAGCATGGTTTAAACTCTTGAGGCATAACTTAACATAATAATTGAACATGGATGAAGTTTACTGTGAGTACTGAGCTACATCTAAGAAATATTCTTAGACTAATCTATGGTTAGAACAATAAGTCGTTCTTTGAACTTACTATGTGCTAGTACTTATTAGATTTCCGATGGTTCCTTAAATAAGAAGCGTTGAATTTCATTATGTGTATTTGAATTATGTGGTTTACTCTTGTGAGGTATATATATATATATATTCCCTTAAATCCTAAATCTTCCCTTAATTTTTTGTAATGCCTATCTTCCCTTTATATCCTAAATCTTATAACCCACATATTCACGTTTCTTCTCAAATCTATTTTTCCTCTTTATTCTTCTTCTCTCTCTGGTTCTCTCTGTCTCGGTCTCTCGGGTTATTTCTCGATCTCAAGCTATATCTCTCGCCACCACTCCATCCCATGATTTAAGAGGAGGTGGTGGCTATGACGATGGAATCGACCATGGCGCTGCTGGAGGCGGTGGGAGGGATGGTGATGGCTAGCTAGAGCCTAATGGAACAACCCTGGTGGTGAGCGGCTTTGTTCATGAGGATGGGGCTCGTTGGGGCCGGGGGCGGCGTTCAGGGCTAAGGGGGATGGTTTCGGTGGTCTTCTTTTTTGGGGGGGGGGGGGGGGGGGGTGTAATGGCAGCGTGGGTGGGGTTTGTGGCATCTTTAGCGGCGTGGTGATGTTGGCGTCGCAGATGTAGGGTTTGGTGGAGGAGATCTACGGTTTGGTGGGGCGGATCTAAGATTTTCCGATTTCATGTCTATAGACATCTATGAGTATCTATGGGTGTCTATGGTGTCTGGCGGCTAGAGTTTAATGGAGGAATTAGGGTTTTAATAATACGTGACTACGGATTACTATAGTTTCCTACGTGTGACAAAATACGAAAATGCAAAAAAAAAAAAAAAAAGAAAAAACTGTTCTACGAAAAAAAATAATAACAAAAATGCTAGATGTGAAAATAAAAATGTTAAATGCAGAATGAAAAAAATGATAAATACAGTTTAAATATTACTCGGTGCATATTTCATTTTTTGTATGTGAGGGGCATTTTTTGAATGAAATTTATAAAGGATGTGAAGCTAATGTTTAATTATACTTGCCATTTAGTTCTTAATAAGTTTTGTCACCAAGGACCTATATCATAAAGCCCCTTATTTATTTCTTAAAATATTAATAACAAGTGGAAAATTGACAATTT
Organism: Erythranthe guttata; assembly: GCF_000504015.1. The sequence continues at coordinate 128,013 of NW_012193434.1, forward strand.
TATAAAGGGGATTTTTTGCATAAGTCCCTAACCAAGCATTTTTCTTTATTATTCTAGGTTTAGGGGCTATATATCTTTCACTAATAAGCCCATCCCTTTAATTTATTATAAATAAATAAAAAATTCACGTATTTGACAAAATTACCCCCAACCATTTACACATAATTCTTAATTGTAACCCGATTTAATCAATTTTGACCACAAAAATCCAATTTTGACTTGTTTTTCAAAAAAAAAATTCAAATTAATTTTTTTTTCCCGCCAGATTCCGGCGTTGACTTTTCGATTTTTTTTTCTGGTTTGTTTTCTCCGCCGCCAGATTCCGGCATTGACTTTTTTTTTTCTGGTCTGTTTTTTCCGCCGCCGGATTCCGGCGTTGACTTTTTTTAGTTTCTTTTTTTTTTGTTTTGTTTTTTTTACGCCCACTGCTAAACATTGACCGTAATTGTGCTGTCATTAACGGTAATTGTACTGTCACTGACAATAATATTAACGTAATTGTACTGTAGTTGACAATACATTTATATAATTGTACCACCGTTGACAGTAAATTAACGTAATATTATTATTTATCTTTTTGTTATTTTTTTTTAAATTTTGTTTGATTTGTTGACGAGTCACCGTAATTATATTACTGTGGTTGATAGTAAAATAACTGTAAACACAATAATATTACTGTCAACCTCATTAATATTTACAGACTTAACACAAAGCAGCCAATAGAAACCAACCTTCGAAGAGACACGAAGCACATACCTTTCTAACAAACCGGATTAATTAGGAAGGGTTAGATCTGTTGGGAATCAGGCACGTGTACGCAGCGGAAAACAAAAAAATTATGCCAATTAAACGAGTTTAAATCACATAATCACATGCCCGGCACATGTTTAAACAATTAATTGCGTACCTTTGCGCTTCCAGCGAAATTAAAACAAACATACATGCGAATTATTTAATCGAAATTAAATCAACTAGCATGCTCGCATTAAATAAAATAATCATGCTCGTAGTAAATAATGAATTTCATGTAGTCACATAATATACATAGAATCATACAACATACTTACTAACGAACATGCATATTTAATTTAAATAAAACGAATCGCATACATACGGATTCGAATCTTTACCTCTTGAAGCATGAGGTAGGCGCCCGAGTCGAAGCAAGATTGCCACAGAAACCAATCCGGGAGCGGCGGCGGCAAGCGGCGGCGACGGCGGCGTGAGCGGCGGCGACGACGACGACGTAGGGCAGCTCCTCGATTCTTCGGTCTTTCTCCACTCGGATTTCACCTCGTATACTCCGATCTACTAAAACGTGGCACTATACACGCAGTAGTGAGAATAAACAGAAAGAATAAACAAAGAAAAGAACTACCACGATTAATCGGCCAAGAGAGGTCGATTTCCAGCAAGTGGACAGCGGCGGCGGCCGTGGGGAGAGATCGGCCGAGAGAGAGAGAGAGGGCGAGTAGGGTTTCGTAATTAGGGTTGTGTTCAAGTGTGTGTGCAAGGCCTATAAATCAAGTATTTATAGTGTCTTGCATAAAAGCCCTAACGGGCTTAAGTTGGACCGGGCTCAACAGCTTAAGTTCGTAAGTTCTTTTACTCGCTCGTCTCTCTCAATTCAATGATCGGAAAATTGTAACAATTACTTTTTCGGAATCATTATAATGTTCTCGTCATTACGAGTGCCAATTTTCAATTTCCAACTTTCGAAAAGTGGAAACCCTACTTCAGTGTACTTTCTAAATTTGGAAACTTCCCGATTTAGAAAGTCCACTAAGATGTTCACATATTTTTTTCCTTTTCTTATTCCCATTCGTAATTCCAAATTACGAATGTTAGACCCAATCATATTGACTTCCAATCATGCAAAGATAAAATATTTTTACCTTTGACCGTTCATTCAAAGTTCTCATGTGCACGAGCAGTGTGACCCTCGATGGTTCAGGTGTAAGCTAGCCGTGGGCCCACAACCCTTTGTGGTCAAAACTCGTCCCTTAGAGTTACGATTAAGATAAAGCTCATTCACCTTAATCACCCAACGAATCAAGATTGACGTCTAGAAACTACGCGTCATGATTCCCTAGATACAAATGAAGTGCCTGCAAGAACCTTTTGATATAGTTAGCGTACAGTTCGATCCCTTCGATTCATATGTCCCGATTGAACTAGAGGCATTGGTTCATCGAGACCTCCTTTTTAGTTCAATGACTATGCGATCGTTCTAAGTGTTGTAATCGTTACGTGCATGACTTAGAGAATCAAATTCTCTAATCATCACTTAGTCAGCTCTGGCAAGAGACTTAGTGATTACAAACTATGAGAACACACAAGACATCCAAGACTATTCTAGCGATCGAATCCCCGACTATAATGCATAGACCTCCCACTAGATTTCGGACTGCACGAACACTGGCCCTTGGGGTGGTCCTCGGTGGAACTCAGGGACAGGTCACGATACAACTGGTCCTCTAGTGAAGTCACGGTGATGTCTAGGTCATAAGGAATAATGGTGTACAACTATACCATAGATATTTCTACTCGATTATTGAGAACCACTTAGAGATTTCTAGGGTGAGGGAGTTCAGTGAACTCGTCAACTTACGAGCACCCACTTATGCATACCGATATCACAAGAATTGCATTGATTTTCGCGCGGCCGTGTGAGAATTTCGGCGATTCTCGCGCGGCCGTGGGAGAATTGCATTGATTTTCGCGCGGCCGCGCCAAAACACGCTGGAGACAATTTTGGACTTTTAATCACACAAGGAAACCTAAATTCTTCTACCAATTTGGGGCATCTGTTTAAGGGAAAACCAAGCACAAATTAGACGACTTTTTACACAATCTTAGAGCAAGAGGAGCGAGAGAACGGAGAATCGAAGACGGAGAATTGACGAATCTTCATCACAATTCTTCTTTTATCTATCTTTTCTTAATCTATGTCTTTTAATATTTTTATGATGTTTTTCGTAGAGAACATGAGTAGCTAAGTTTTTAATCTAGGATTTTGTTGGAACCCTATGTGGGGATGCTGAACCCGTTTTCTTGAGATTATGCAATTATGATTTTATGATTATTTCTTATACTTGTTATGATTATTAGTGCATGAACTTGATCAATTTATGTGCTTTATCTGTGATTATTGGGATTGACTCGACAGAGCTATTTTGATAATTAAACGGTAAGTAATATCACCTTAGGTAGCCATTTACGAGACTTGTTAGTTAATGCTTTATTCATAATTTGTTTGCAAAGACATATAGTGAACCGTTTATGAATAATAGACTCATAATACACGCGACAGCGGGTTATGAGTAAATTAGTGTCTCGGGTTAATAATCATGAATCATATATTTCATAATTGAGGGGTTTTGGGTGAGCAATTCTTGCATAGGGGTAAGATAAAATCCTAGGTCCGTTTTTATTGATATTTTCTCGTGTTTATTTGGTTTCATAATTAGTTTAATTACTTAGTTGAATAAATTGACAACCTTGCGTAGGCAGGATAAAAATCATAAATGTTAGAATTTGGTACTTAGGATTAGATAATTTGACTATTCCATGTGGGATCCACATCCGACTCTTACGAGTCCACTTTTATTACTTGTTTGCGATACGTGCACTTGCGTATTAGGTATTTAGCCCAACAAGTTTTTTGGCGCCGTTGCCGGGGAATACGGCTAAATTATTTATTTATCCTAATATTAAATTTGAGCAATTTTTCTTACTTCAGCCGTTTTATTTATTTTATTTAATTATTTTATTTGCTTATTTTATTCTTATTATTTTTGTTTTAGGTACTTTTTATGCGAAGAGGACACGACACGAACTTGCTACCTCTTGATCCTGAAATTGAGCGAACGTTTAGGCACGCCAGGAGAAATCAACGGTTAGCTCGAAACGTTCCCGCAACAATGGAAGAAGAGATTAATCGTAGGGAAGATGACCAAGGGCGCCTACCGAATGCAGCATGAAATATCGTTAATGATCAAGAGCCAGTCTAGCTAATTAATCCATCGCCTCGTCAACGAGCATTACATGAGTACACCGTCCCAACACTCAATGGGTTTCAATCAAGCATCCAGCAGCCCCCCATTGAAGCCAACAATTTCGAAATTCGAGCGGGACTCCTTACGATGCTCCAAAACAATGGGTTATTCAGCGGGTTAGCTCATGAAGATCCGCATCTCCACTTGGTTAATTTTATCGAAACGTGTGATTCGCACAAGATGAACGGAGTATCACTCGAAGCACTTCAACTCCGCCTGTTCAAGCACTCTTTACAAGGTGCAGCCCGAGAATGGTTACAAACTCGTGTACCACATTCCATATCTTCTTGGGCCCAACTAGCACAACTCTTCATGAACACATACAACTCCCCAACAAAAACTGAGAGAATCCAGAGAGAAATACATAATTTCATTCAAGAAACCGGTGAAGCGTTATTCGAGACGTGGGAGTGGTTCAAACAGTTAATAAGGAGGTGCCCGAATCACGGACTTCAAGAGTGGCGCCAACTGCAAATATTTTACAATGGATTGCAAGACAACTCAAGGATCATGCTCGACTCTGCAGCTGGAGGAATGTTCATGAGTTTGACCTACGACGAAGCATACGAACTTATGGAGCGAATCACTAGAAATAAATACATGCGGGCATCGGATCGGTCAAATAGCGGAACCATTAAGAAGGGAGGAATTTCGGAGTTAGACGGGGTCACCGCAATCACTACCCAGTTAGAAAAGCTATCAAAGCAAGTAGCAACTTTGCAGACTCAGCAAGTCCATGCAGTGCAAAGTCCCGACCAGTGCTTTGAAGAAACGGAGTCTCTAAATTATGTGAATGACACCAACCGACAACAGAGGAACCCGTACTCCAACACGTATAATCCGGGATGGAAAGATCACCCCAACTTTGGATGGGGAGGAAATCAGCAAGGACAAAGGCAAGCACCACCTCAAGGTCAACCGCCTTGTTATTTACGGCCAGCTCCCGGATTCCAAAATCCACCTCAAGCTCCACCTCAAGGTGGAGATCTTGCAAATATCTTGGCGCAATTTATGACAACCACTCAAGCCTCCATCCGAAATTTGGAAACACAGATGGGTCAACTTGCAACCCAGCTAACCGCGAGGCCATCGGGAGCACTGCCGTCGAATACGAAAGATCCTCGAAAGAGCAACATCGAGCGGTGCAATGCTGTAAGTTTAAGGAATGGGAGACAATTGGAGGAAGCCCCACGAAAAGAGAAGAGAAGCGCGGTAATCGAGAAGCCAAGAGTGATTGAGGAAAAAGAAACAATTCACGAAAAACCACCGTCAATAGTGACTTCAAGAGCCCCTCCAATTCCATACCCTCAAACGTTTCTGAAGAAGAAGCTTGATGCCGAATACCAAGGATTTTTGGACAAGTTGAAGGAGATTCACATAAATATCCCTTTTATTGAAGCCCTTCAAAAGATGCCAAAATGGGTGAAATTCCTCAAGGATCTCGTGACAAAGAGGAAGAAATTGCAAGGGAACGAGATGATCCAACTCACAGAGAAATGCAGTGCAATTCTTACACGGCCCCTTCCACAAAAACTCGGCGATCCAGGTAAGTTCACTATTCCTTGTACTATAGGAGGTAAAAATTTTAGATCGCTCATTGATTTAGGCGCTAGCATTAATCTTATGCCTTATTCCACTTATAAAAATCTTGGGTTAGGTGAGATTGAACCGACGGCTATAACTCTTCAATTAGCCGATAGGTCTTTAGTTTACCCAAAAGGTATTTTAGAGAATGTTCTAGTAAAAGTGAACAAATTTATCTTCCCTGTTGATTTTGTTATACTTGATATAGATGAAGATAGGGAGATACCTCTTATTTTAGGAAGACCGTTTTTAGCCACGTCGAAAACTCTAATTGATTGTGCTAGTGGTGATCTTACAATGACGGTGCATGATCAAACGATCAAATTTAATGTTTTTAGTGCTAATAAAAATCCATGTGATAATAATGATTGTTTTGCTATTGATCTTATGGATTTTACAAATCATGAAATTTTTTGATGTTTTGATCTTGGACCATGGGAAAGAATCTTTGAGTGCAGGAGATGATGGCGGAAACGGGAGTCGGAAGGAGCAAGTGTATTCTGTGAACTCAATTTCAACTCTTCCGAGAGATAGTCAAAAGAGTTGGGGTTTTAAAGACGATGTTGGCAAGCCTCATGACATCAAGAAGAATAAGCGAACCAGTCAAAAAAAGAATCGGATCAACACATTTATTCAAGACTTCCTCCAAAAGGAAGTAAGGAGATGGGTTCAAAAGCTAAGGAATTGAAGAGCAAGAACAAAGTCTGGCTGAAGACTATAAACTTAGCGCTTCTCGGGAGGCAACCCGAGATTTTCGTTTTTTATTTATTTTTCTTGTTTTATTTTATTTATTTATTTTATAAGCATGCAAGCTAACAATTTAAGCATATATTTAATTTTCAGGTCAAGAAATTGCAGCTTTGGAGCTCATACGGCCATCCCAAAACAAAGCCGAAATCTCATACGGCCGTGTGGCAATCGGAAAAAGCTACTGCCCAATTTTCACTTTGCGCACGACCGCGCGAGAAAAACACTATGATCTCACACGGCCGTGCGAGAAACAGACCGCTACTTCCCCAATTTTGGCAATTCGCACGGCCGTGCGGAAAACAGTTCAAAATCTCATACGGCCGTGCGAACCTCAAATGAAGCATAATAAAGGCGAGGGTGGAAGAGCAGCCCGAACATGGCCAAAACGACTTATTCAGGTGTATTCTATCCTTAAACTTTGCTATACATTAAGGGCATTGTAAATTTTAAGTTTGGGGGTGAAAAATTGCTTGTTTTTATGTGCTTTAATTTTTTAGTTTGCATGCCTTAGAATTTTTATTTTATTTTAGTTGTTTTAGTTTATTTATTGCTTTCGAAAAAAAAAAGAAGAAAAAAAAATGTTTGAGATAAATGCTTCGATGAATCATGATGATGAAACATGGTTGATGTTTAATGATGAAATTTCTTGTTTTATCTTTATTGTGATTGAATTTTGGTGAGCTTTTGATTCAAAGTATTGTAGGAAGGAGCCATTGTTAGGAATCTCGAATTATGCCTCGCTTTGGTTGAAAGTTTTGTGTTTTAAAATTTGAGTTAATTGATGCTATATCATATGCTATTCGGTTTTAGAACTTGCCTTAGGAATTTACAAAGTGAAATATTAAATTGTTGAGCAATTTGGGAAGTGATTTTGGCCATCTTTGAATCGTTTGAGCCTTTCAAGCCTACCTTTAAATTTTTATCGTTCGAACCTTGATTGAGCCTTGGAGAAACGGTGTTCTTTCTTTTAGCCAATGTGTATAAGGTAGAATAAATAGAGATTCTTGAAAAATTACCCTTTGGAGTTCGGTTGGAAAATTTTATAAGGTCCTTCTTCTTCCTCAATAAATAAAAAAAAATATTAAAAAAAAAAAAAAGGGAGAAAAAAAAAAAAGAAAGAGAGAAGAAGAAGAGACTAGAAGATAGATGAAATGACTCGTTGTTGAATTTATTTTTTGAAAGCTCGATCCATTGTCTTAAGAGCAAAAGTGGAGACTTTTGAACTCTTAAGAATCGAGTTGATTAAAAAGTCCTTAGAGGTGAATTCATTGTTTCAAACGCCTATCTTTCAAAATTTGGCGTAATCACCTCGATTCAAGAAGCATAGCCACATATACCCATATCTCCTACCTCGAACCAAAAAGCCCAACATTTGAAAGCCAAAAAGTCCCAATGATCACAATAGCTCAATTATGTGATACTAGCCGAGTAGAGAAATTTGGTGAGTCTTTGGAGTTTAATATTATTATGTAAGTATAAATTTTCTCCATTTTTAATGTGCAAATATTGGATAGTACTTGAAGCGATAGCATGGTTTGTGGTTTTTGGCAAAGGGTGAGTGAATACGTATCTTTGAATTACGAGCTTGTAATTTTTTTAGAATTGTCATGATAATTGCAAGTTCTGAAAACATTAAATTGACCATTAATCTATATGATGAGAGGCATTTGTTGAAAGTGTTGCTTTGAAGGTTTCTACTTTTTGCTTGAGGACAAACAAAAGTTCAAGTTTGGGGGTGTGTTGAGCGTATATTTTACACTCAATGTATACTTTCTTACGAGGATTTTTGTATACTTTTATGGATTTAATGATGCTTAATGAGTGGTTTATTGTATTTTAGGTACAACTTGACGATTTGGGAGTTCCAAGGCTGAAACGAGCCAAAAAAGGTCAAAAACGGGCGAAAACGGAAGAAAACAAAATATGCTGAAAATTGGCTGAAAATTGGCTGAAAATTGGTCCGCGCGGCCGTGCCAAATTTAGCCTATTTTTGGCACGGCCGTGCCAACTGCAGAAGTTGGGCAGAAGGTTTCGGCGATTCTCGCGCGGCCGTGTGAGAATTGCACTGATTTTCGCGCGGCCGCGCCAAAACACGCTGGAGAAAATTTTGGACTTTTAATCACACAAGGAAACCTAAATTCTTCTACCAATTTAGGGAATCTATTTAAGGGCAAACCAAGCACGAATTAGACGACTTTTTACACAATCTTATAGCAAGAGGAGCGAGAGAACGGAGAATCGAAGACGGAGAATTGACGAATCTTCATCACAATTCTTCTTTTATCTATCTTTTCTTAATCTATGTCTTTTAATATTTTTATGACGTTTTTCGTAGAGAACATGAGTAGCTAAGTTTTTAATCTAGGATTTTGTTGGAACCCTCTGTGGGGGGATGGTGAACCCGTTTTCTTGAGATTATGCAATTATGATTTTATGATTATTTCTTATACTTGTTATGATTGTTAGTGCATTAACTTGATCAATTTATGTGCTTTATCTGTGATTATTGGGATTGACTCGACAGAGCTATTTTGATAATTAGACGGTAAGTATAAGAGCCTTCGAGTAGTTTTCACCGGATGAGTGTGTCAATTGCATATGGTGTTGTAGACATACAGATATCACCTTAGGTAGCCATTTACGAGACTTGTTAGTTAATGTTTTATTCATAATTTGTTTGCATAGACATATAGTGAACCGTTTATGAATAATAGACTCATAATATACGCGACAGCAGGTTATGAGTAAATTAGTGTCTCGGGTTAATAATCATGAATCATATATTTCATAATTGAGGGGTTTTGGGTGAGCAATTATTGCATAGGGGAAGATAAAATTCTAGGTCCGTTTTTATTGATAGTTTCTCGTGTTTATTTGTTTTCATAATTTGTTTAATTATTTAGTTGAATAAATTGACAACCTTGCGTAGGCTGGATAAAAATCATAATTGTTAGAATTTGGTACTTAGGATTAGATAATTTGACTATTCCCTGTGGGATCGACATCCGACTCTTACGAGTCAACTTTTATTACTTGTTTGCGATACGTGCACTTGCGTGTTAGGTATTTAGCCCAACACTTGTATCGGGATAAATTTGGGGTATTCTTCTGATACTCGTACAAGTCCGAAACGTTGAAAGTCTTCGAAATACCTATGTGAGCCGGGAGGTTGATTACGTAAGCATTATCATTAATTTTCTAAAGGACTTTGAACGGTCCATACTTCTTTGGCTTGAGCTTGCTATGTGTTCCCACCGGGAATCGCTTCTTTCGAAGGAATACCATGACATCGTCCCCATCATGAAAAGTCTTTAGCCTGCGATGCTCGTCCCCGGTAGCTTTATACTTGGCATTCTTTTGCTCGAGCCTCTCCTTAACCTCCGCTTGCACGTCTCGTACTTCATTCGCCAGTCGCTCAGCCGCCACATTTTTTCGGTGCTCTTGACGGAGGCGTATCAAATCCACTGCATGTTTCGGAGCTGCTCTATAAACCAACGCGAAAGGAGACATTCCAGTGGCGCTATGCACAACACTATTGTAGGCAAAATCCGCTTGTGGTAAAGCATGATCCCATTGCCTCGGGCGATCGCCGCAAATACATCGTATCAAATTTCCCAAAGTCCGATTAGTCACATCCGTTTGTCCATTAGTTTGCGGATGTGCTGTGGTGCTTCGCTTGAGGGAGGTGTCAAACATCTTCCAAAGGACAAGCCAAAAATAGCTAAGGAACTTCACGTCTCGATCGGATGTGATTATCTTCGGTACGCCGTGTAAACTGACTACTTCTCGAAAGAACAGTCTCGCAATATGAGACGCATCAGAAGTCTTTCGGCACGGAAGGAAGTGAGTCATCTTGGAAAACCTATCAACCACCACGAAAACCGAATCAACTCCCCGCTGGGTTCGCGGCAAGCCCAAGACAAAATCCATCGACAGATCTTCCCAAATACCACTTGGGACCGGGAGAGGTGTTCTCGTTTAAGTTGAGGCCAATAAAATCGCTCATCGACGCTGCTCGTCGTCTTGTCTCGTCCCAAATGACCGCTTAGCCCGCTCGCATGTAGATCCACAATTAACTTTTCGGGAAGAGAAGTCCTCGGAATGCACAGCTGGTTCCCTCTAAACATGAATCCTTCATTAATATAGTAATCCTCCATCGGCTGTCGCGCAACACACTTAGACCATAATTCTCCAAAATCCTCATCTCCCTCGCAGCTCATTCAAACACTCTAATCCGACCACTTCTTCACTAAGAGTGGTAAGTAATGCAGCTCGCCGACTTAGGGCGTCCGCGACACGGTTCATGATCCCACTCCGATGCTTGATGACAAACGGAAACTTCTGCAGGAAATTCGTCCACCTCACATGCATGTTGTCGACACTTTTCTGACTATTCAGAAACTTCTAAGCTTGGTGGTCGGTGTATAGTACCAACTTTCGCTGTATCAAATAGTGTTCCCCCTGTTTCAAAGCTCGAACTACCGCACAAAATTCTTGGTCGTAAGTGTTGGGAATCGGACACGTGTACGTAGCGGAAAACAAAAATTTTATGCGATTTAAACAACTTTAAAACACATAAACACATGCCCGATAATTAAAACAATTAATTGCGTACCTTTGCGCTTCCAGCGAAATATAAAAACAACATACATGCTTAATAATTTAACTGAATTTAAATCAATTAGCATGCTCACATTTAAATCAAAGGTTCATGCTCGCAATAAATAAATAATTCCATGTAGTCACATAAAATCATACAAGAACGAACATAAACATTCTATTTAAACGTAAACGAATCAAAGAACAATGAATTCGTGAGTTTACCTCTTGAAGCGTGAGGTAGGCGCACTATGCAAGACGAGATTGCTACGGAAACCAATCCGTACAATCCAGGGCAGCAGAGGCGGAACAGCAGCAGCGGCAATACGAGCCACGGCGGCGCGTGTGACTCACGCGCGGTCTTCGGGCGGCGCGTGGGGATGCGTGCGGCTTCGGCTCATGTGCTGCTCCTCGATTCTTCGATCTTCGATCTTCCTCCTCTCGGATTTCACCTCGTATACTTCGATCTACTATACACGTGGCACTAGACATGTAATAGTTAGAAAAACGAAAGAAAGGAAAGAAGGAAAGGAATACCGAAAGGGATCGGCCAACGGATGGCCGATTCCGGCGATTTTCCGGCGACGACGGCGCGGTGGCCGAGGGGAGATGGCCGAGCGTGAGAGAGTGACAGCGGCTAGGGTTAGGGTTTTTGTATTTTGTGTGTGCAAGACCTATAAATCAAGTATTTATAGTGTCTTGCATAAAACCCTAGCGGGCTTAAGTTGGACCGGGCCTAACAACTTAAGTTCGTTAGTTCTTTTACTTGCCCGTCTCTCTCATCTCAATGATCGGAAAATTGTAACGATTACATTTTCAGAATCATTATAATGTCCTCGTCATTACGAGTTCCAACTCTCGATTTCCAACTTTCCAAAAGTGGAAACCCTAATTTAGTGCACTTTCTAAATTTGGAAACTTCCGGTTTTAGAAAGTTCACTAATACGTTTGCCTATTCTTTTCCTTTTCTTATTCTCATTCATAATTCCAAATTATGAATGTTGGACCCAATCATATTGACTTCCAATCATGCAAAGATAAACCATTTTATCTCTGACCGATTATTCAAAGATCTCATGTGCACGAGCAATGTGACCCTCGATGGTTCAGGTGTAAGCTAGCCGTGGGCCCACAACCCTTTGTGGTCAAAACTCGTCCCTTAGAGTTACGATTAAGATGAAGCTCGTTTCATCTTAATCACCCAACGAATCAAGATTAGCGTCTAGCAACTACACGTCATGATTCCCTAGATACAAATGAAGTGTCTGCAAGAACCTTCAGATATAGTTAACGTACAGTATGGTCCATTCGATTCATATGTCCCGATTGAACTAGAGGCATTGGTTCGTCGAGACCTCCTTATCTGTTCAATGACGGTGCGATCGTTCTAAGTGTTGTAATCGTTACGTGCATGACATAGAGAATCGAATTCTCTAATCATCACTTAGTCAGCTCTGGCCAGAGAATTAGAATGATTACAAACTTTCAGAACACACAGGACATCCAAGACTATTTATCGATCGAATCCCCGACTACAATGCACATACCTCCCACTAGATTTCGGACTGCACGAACACTGGCCCTTGGGATGGTCCTCGGTGGAACTCAGGGACAGGTCACGATACAGCTGGTCCTCTAGTGAAGTCACAGTGATGTCTAGGTCATAAGGACTAATGGTGTACAACTATACCATAGATATCTCTACTCGATTATTGGGAACCACTTAGAGATTTCCAGGGTGAGGGAGTTCAGTGAACTCGTCAACTTACGAGCACCCACGTATGCATGCCGATATCACAATACCGTTTACTGAGGAGATGCAGTACATATACACTAAGTGCTAGTCTCTTAATGGGAAAGGAAGATATCCTCATTGGTGGCGTAACCCTTCGACTAGGAACACGTTTAACAGTTATAATACTCAAGTAAATATCTCTCGATCCTAACGATCAATTACTAGAACTTGTAATAACTGTAAGGACTATATCTATGTTTGTGACAAAGGGACAAAGATATAGAATGCCAATGTGTTTTATCATTAATACGAATAAAGGTTCGTTTATTACCATAATAAATACGAAAGACCACAGCCACATGTTGGCTTGTTGGTCACCTACTCTAACAGTAAGTGATCCACTTCATTCGTGTGTCACTCAATTTCTCGCTTAAGAAAGCCATGGGACGCCTTTCCTGGGACAAAACAGCTCCAACGCCTACTCCACTGACGTCACATTCTATCTCAAACACCTTCTCGAAACTAGGCAAGGCTAAGACAGGTGCATTACTTAATTTCTTCTTGATTACTGCAAAACTCTGATCCGCCTCGTCACCCCACATAAACTTTCACTTTTTCATACATTCAGTAATTGGTGCCATGATGGTGTTGAAATTCCGAATGAACTGTCTGTAGAATGTCGCCAACCCATGGAAACTCCCGACTTCCGAAGCATTCTTAGGCGTGGGCCACTCACGAATTGCCCGAACCTTTTCATCATCGACATGAATTCCTTCCGCCCCAACTATAAATCCCAAGAACAGTAATCGACTAGCCATGAAAGTAAACTTCTTCAAATTGATAATAGTTGATTATCCCTCAAAACAGTTAACACCTCACGCAGGTGCCCCATATGCTCGTCTTTGTGTTTGCTATAAATCAGGATATCATCGAAATACACAAGGATAAATTTTCCAGAAAAGGGTCGTAATACCTTATTCATCATGCGCATGAAAGTGATGGGCGCGTTTGACAACCCAAACGACATCACCAACCATTCGTATCACCAACTCATACTCTCTCTGATAAACCCCTTTTTCAGCAGCTCATCCACCTTATCTCGCAAAACCTCACATTCTTGCGGATTCATCCGATAATGTGGCAGATTTGGTAGGCTAGCAACTGGCACTAAATCAATGTGGTGTTGAATGTTTCTCATAGGCGGCAGCGAATCCGGTAGGTCATTGGACACCAACTCATCAAACTCCGTAAGTAACAGTTGCACACTCTTAGGGATTTCGACGGTTTGTTTATGAACCTCCTATTCCTTTTGAATTCCCAAAGACCTGATCATCGTCACGTATACTCCGACTGCTGATTCGAAATCTTTTATGAATTCGCTCTCAGATTGGGAGACCACAAAAACTGGTTCTTTTTCCACTATTCTGGCAGGCTTGACCGTCGACTCTGATCGGGGTAACATCACAATCTTGTGCCCACCCCATTCAAATATGCATGAGTTTTCTCTCCCCTGATAGGTCATATAAACGTCGAATTGTCAAGGCCGACCGAGTAGTATGTGGCTAGCATCCATGTCTATCACGTCACATGTCACCTCATTGGCATAGTTCATTCCAATTGAGATAGGCACACGACAAACTTCTGTCTCTTTAACCGTTAGCCCTCTCTGAACCCACCCAATAGTGTAGGGGACTGGGTGTTTTTCCACCGGTAAATTCAAATAATCTACCAATCTTCTCGCAACAAAATTTTCGCAACTACCATTGTCAACTATCAGATCGCACACCTTCTTATTAACTGAGCACTGAGAACGAAATATGCTATTTCGTTGGTTTTGCTGCATCGCTGTACAAAGAACTCGTTGCACCACACAGTTAACTTGCTCTCCATTCTCCTGACTATGATATTCTGCCGTATCCTCTTCTTCCTGAAAAATGTCTTCATCATAACCTTCGTGATCACTCTCGCCTCTCTGCTCCAACCCACCTACTAAGTTCACGGGTCTTCTCTCATGGCACTCGTTGGAACGGTGCCCACGTTTGTGACACCTAAAAGAGTTTCCAGGGACTGGTCTCGCATAAGGATTGTTTGTTCGAGGCTGAACGGGCATGCTCGAACTACCGGCACCGGCTCTCGTCTGGATTTGTGGTGCCCGTGTTGGCGGGGCAACAAGATTAGGGTTTTGGGATACGAAATTTTCCCTATCAACCGGCGGTGGTGCATAATTTGGCGGTCTACAATAATTATTCACGTTGTTCCGTCGCTCAAATTCTTCTGCTCGCAACGCCATACTCTGCGTATCCTGAATGGTATAAACTGGCTGCAAACCTATTGGGTCACGGATATTAGATTTCAACCCGTTCAAATACCTGGCCACTTGTTGGTTCTCTGACTCCCTTAAATTATTTCGATCTGCCAGTTTCAGGAATTCCGTGCTGTATTCATGTATAACCTACTACCCTGCGAACAATTATGGTATAAATTGTATAAGCGTTGTTCATAGTCGGCCGGTAGGAATCGATCGTGAAGAAGCCCCTTCATCCTCCTCCAAGACTGCACTGGGCCCTTCCCTTGTCGAGCCCGTGATCGCTGCAGCTGGTCCCACCATACAGCCGCACCACTTTTCAACTTGTACGCAACAATCTTGACCATCCTCTCGGGTGGTGTATTCATCACATCAAAAGCACTCTCCACTTCGACCACCCAATCCAGAAAATCCTATATGGAGAGGTTTCCATGGAAAGGTGGAATCTCAGCCCTTGTCGGATAATCGTCGTACTCCCTTTGTCCCTGCCTAGGTTGATTTCCGTCGACTATTGCTTTGTCGTTCTCATCCAAGTCTTCTTCACTGTCCGGGTGAAGACATGTTTGGTCACGAATCTGATTCCTAACATGCGCACCTCGGGCTAATTCCCCAGCGCGCGCTATATTAGGTTCGCCCCTCCTGTTGTTGCCATTGAGGGCAATTCCCCATAGCAACTCTCGAAGTTGCCGCAGCTCACCTCGAATCGCTACTCGAAATTCCTCTATAGCCTGTCGAGATTCTTCTCAAGCGAGCTCGACTGCTGCCTGAATGTTATCAACCTCGAGGTCATCGCCATCGCGGTTGTCGTCTCCTTGTTTCGCACCTTTCGCCATCTAACCAGGAAAAACCTCGCTACTGATGCCAACTGACGCAGAACGGAAGCACGGTAAAGAATTAATTTCTACGAATTAATCCTATAGACCACGATAACTCTGGAATTCACCAGATAATTGAGAGAAAACTCAGAAATTTTATTAATAATGAAAAGATGCTGAAAAATAAACCCTAGAGCAACTATTTATACTAAAGAAAACGAAAAACCTAATCAAACTAGGAAAACGAGAAAATTACCAAACAATGAAATAACTCCTTAAACCTAATAGAATACCGAAAGTTGGAAACAACCCAACTTGCGGAATTCAAATCCGATTTTTCTAGAATTAATTATGAATTATTTAAAAGTTTCCTAAAATAGCAAAAAAACGTCGTTTTGAAGGCCTAAACGACCTCGAAACGCCAAAATCCATCTTCGGAAAAACTTGGCCCCACCCAATTCCGACTCCGCCACCTCTGCATCAGCTACCTTCATCGTTATGTCAATTGAATTATAGTTTACCTTACCATAGCACTCCCCGCTAACACGGCTTACTGCACTACAGTAAAGGGCTACACATAATTCAACCGTTGGCAGAAGGAAAGAAAAATTCAACAAATTGGTTTTTCTTTATAGCTTGAAATAATTCTTAATTAGATTAAGAATGAGGAATTTTATTAAAATGTTTTATCTCATCAGAATGTTCGGATTGGTGTATGTGATTCCTACATCTATGTTCTCTAAAGGTATATGGAAACACATCTTGTCCTAAGACGAACATACGACCTAACTATATAATTAATTACATTAATTAATTATCGGGTTTTCAAAATAATTATATGATATGACCTCAACTAGCATAAATCAATAAAATAATGTTGAGGTACTATTAATTAATTTGAAGTATAATCAACATTATATATGTGTTCCATCAATTAAAATCAATTTAATAATTTAAATTAATTAATTAATCTAACACCTATTTACTAAAATAGATGATTGTTGATTCGATTATCTAATTGGGATTATTTGAAAATAATTTTTCAAAAATTAAAATCAATTTGTTTTAAGTTTAATTTTAGAAATCTGAAATAATTTTTTTTTTTTTCAGTGAACCGGTTCGGACCGAAACGGTCCAGTTCTGCCCGGTCCAGTTGACCCAAATCAGTGGGCCGGGTCATTCAGACCGAGAACAGGTCTGACCGACCCGAATCCACCTGAATTCGGTCAATTGGATTGTGCACAACCATCGAACCGGCCGGTTTGACCGGTTCGATCCGAACAAATTAAAAACCGACAATTTTACTTAAATTTTTGATCTGATTTTCCAATTTTAAACAATTTTAAAGCTGGAAAAATTCTAAACAATATTTCAAAAATATTTTAAACTTTCGAAAACTCCCAATTACATAATACAACAATCGCTACTTTAATAAATCGAACACGCATAAAAAATATAGCATATTAAAAATGACGCAATTAATTGCGCAACGAGCTCTGATACCACTGTAGGGAATCGGGCACGTGTACGCAGCGGAAAATTTTTTTTTATGCGAATCAAACGAATTTAAATCACATAATCACATGCCCGACACATATTTAAATAATTAATTGCGTACCTTTGCGCTTCCAGCGAAATTTAAAACAAACATACATGTGAATTATTTAATTGAACAATCATGCTCGCATTAGATCAAATAATCATGCTCGCAGTAAATAATGAATTTCATGTAGTCACATAATATACATAAAATCAGACAACATACTTACTAAACGAACATGCATACTTAATTTAAATAAAACGAATCGAATAAATACGGATTCGAATCTTTTACCTCTTGAAGCGTGAGGTAGGCGCACGAGTCAAAGCAAGATTGCCACGGAAACCAATCCGTGCAATCCGGGAGCGGCGACGACGACGGCGTGAGCGACAGCGCAACTGGCGGCGGCGACGGCGTAGGGCAGCTCCTCGATTCTTCAGTCTTTCTCCTCTCGGATTTCACCTCGTATACTTCGATCTACTAAAACGTAACACTAGAACCACAATAGTTAATAAACGGAAAGAATAAACAAAGAAAAGAACTACCACGATTAATCGGCCAAGAGAGGCCGATTTCAGACGAGTGGGCGGCGGCACCGGCGTGGGGAGAGATCGCCCGAGAGAGAGAGAGGGGGCGGCTAGGGTTTCGTAATTAGGGTTGTGTTCAAGTGTGTGTGCAAGACCTATAAATCAAGTATTTATAGTGTCTTGCATAAAAGCCCTAACGAGCTTAAGTTGGACCGGGCCCAACAGCTTAAGTTCGTTAGTTCTTTTACTCACTCGTCTCTCTCAATTCAATGATCGGAAAATTGTAACAATTACATTTTTGGAATCATTATAATTTTCTCGTCATTACGAGTGCCAATTCTCAATTTCCAACTTTCTAAAAGTGGAAACACTAATTCAGTGCACTTTCTAAATTAGGAAACTTCCCGATTTATAAAGTCCACTAAGATGTTCTCCTATTCTTTTCCTTTTCTTATTCTCATTCGTAATTCTAAATTATGAATGTTGGACCCAATCATATTGACTTCCAATCATGCAAAGATAAAATATTTTTACTTTTGATCGTTCATTCAAAGAACTCATGTGCACAACAGTGTGACCCTCGATGGTTCAGGCGTAAGCTAGCCGTGGGCCCACAACCCTTTGTGGTCAAAACTCGTCCCTTAGAGTTACGATTAAGAAGAAGCTCATATCACCTTAATTACCCAACGAATCAAGATTGGTGTCTAGCAACTACCCGTCATGATTCCCGTAGATACAAATGAAGTGCCTGCAAGAACCTTTTGATATAGTTAGCGTACAGTACGATCCCTTCGATTCATATGTCTTGATTGAACTAGAGGCATTGGTTCATCGAGACCTCCTTATTAGTTCAATGATTGTGCGATCGTTCTAAGTGTTGTAATTGTTACGTGCATGACTTAGAGAATCGAATTCTCTAATCATCACTTAGTCAGCTCTGGCCAGAGACTTAGAGATTACAAACTATGAGAACACACAGGACATCCAAGACTATTCTAGCGATCGAATCCCCGACCACAATGCACAGACCTCCCACTAGAATTTATACTGCACGAACACTGGCCCTTGGGGTGGTCCTCGGTGGAACTCAGGGACAGGTCACGATACAACTGGTCCTCTAGTGAAGACACGGTGATGTCTAGGTCATAAGGACTAATGGTGTACAACTATACCATAGATATTTCTACTCGATTATTGAGAACCACTTAGAGATTTCTAGGGTGAGGGAGTTCAGTGAACTCTTCAACTTACGAGCACCCACTTATGCATGCCGATATCACAATACCGTTTACTGATGAGATGCAGTACACATACACTAAGTGTTAGTCTCTTAATGGAAAAGGCCGATATCATCATTGGTGGCGTAACCCTTCGTCTAGGAAAACGTTTAACAGTTATAATACTAAAGTAAATATCTCACGATCCTAACGATCAATTACTAGTACTTGTAATAACTGTAAGGACTATATCTATGCTTGTGACAATGGGACAAAGATATAGAATGCCAAGGTGTTTTATCATTAATACGAAAAATGTTTGTTTATTACAATAATAAAGACCACAGCCACAAGTTGGCAAGTTGGTCACCTACTCTAACAAGATCAACATCTCCGCTGGGGCAGGGCATTGATGGATGGGCCGACAAAACAACTTTTCCCGGGGGGGGGGGGGGGGGGGGGGAGTCAATCGATCCTACTATCTCCTAAACGGCTCCATAATTCCTCACCTCAAAGAGCTCGTAGGAGACAAAGAAGAGGGGTGGGAGAGACTGTAGGAGCAAACGGATGAAACACAACCAACCACATCTCCGAAGATCCACTAACTTCATGGGAATGGCCTCGACCCATTTAGTAAAGTAGTCCGACAAAAATAGAACAATGTATCTTCAATTAGGAATAGTTTTCACTCGGATCCCGATGGAGTTGCTTTATATGGTCCGGCTTTGCTTCTGCCTGGGCTGGTCTTTCAATTTTATCGATCTCGGGGTAGACCGAATGGCTGATCTTTCTTCGTATATACGAGATAGCTGTTATTTTTTTAGGTTTTTTTATTTTGTTTCAGTTATTCACGGAGTAACGTAATAATATTACTGTAAACACAATAATATTACTGTGGTTGACGGTAATATTATTGTTGTTATAGTAATATTATTGTCAACCACATCAATATTATTATTTTTCACATCAATATTATATTTTTTTTTTGGATTTTTTTGTTTTGTTTGAGTTATTCACGGAGTATGTAATAATATTACTGTCTATTATTGTAATATTAGTGTCGTTGACGGTAATATTACTGTTGTTACAGTAATATAACTATCACTCACAGTAATATTAAGTCCTGTGGCTTTTTATTATGTTTACATTTGTTGAACGGTCAACATATTAATATTACTCTATTTCACAATAATAATGAATTTTGTTGTGTTGATATTACTGTGCTACAGATTAATATAGCAATATTACTGTGTTAAAGTGTAGTATAGTTAATTTTATTGTGTTTAACAGTAATATAGTTAATATTACTATCAATCACAACAATATTGGTTTTTAAACGGAAAAAAGATGTTAAAGAGAAACAAAAATGGAAAAAAATTCAGGAAGAAAAAAAATCAACACCGGAGACCAGCAGTCTACGCCGGAAACAGCGGAAAAAATAGGAAGAAAAAAATCAACACCGGAGACCAGAGGTCAACAGCGGTGACGGGCAAAGTTGTCCATAAAAATGTGTTTTGGGTCAAAGTTGAATAATTTGTGAATTTATGGTCAAATTGAGGTTAGATTAAATTAAATGATGAAATTGTAGCATATTAAAGTATGAGGGGCTATTTTACTCTTTTACAAACCTTTGGACCATGTGTGGACTTTTTTGTAAAAGAGTTTATTGTCTGGTCTCTTTATGAATAAATACCCATTGATTGGGCTTATTTGTAAGGTGCCCTTTTATAGAAAAAGAGAAGCAGTGTGATGTATGTGGGTTGAACGTGGGTGTTTACTTTCTTTTTTTTTTTTTTTTGAGTAAATTCAAGTACATTATAAGGGGAAGTAGAGGGGGAGGGGGGGGGGGGGGGGGGGGGTTGTCTCGAACCCTAGACCATTACCCTGGTAAATGTTAGGTACCAACTCTCCTAATGAGGATTGTTTACTTTCAGAAATGGCAGTTTTATACCACGTAGTACTTCTTTTTTGTAAATAATAATATAAAGGAAAAATTAGCAAGAATCCCCTTATCTAGGAAATGTAGTTAAGGAAACACTCCCTTTAAAAAATAATTAGACTAAATACCCTTAGATAATATTCCACTCAAATATTATTTTATAATTCCAAATCTACCCTCAATTGTCCAATATACTCTTTCATAATCCTAATTATTTTTTACGCCGTTCTATTTTTTTCCTCATTTCTTCTCTTCTCACTCTCTTTTCTTTCTCTCTCTTCTTTTTCCCTCTCTATAAGATCTGATCTGAGTGTTTGGTGGTGGTCCGGCGATGGGGCAATGGTAGAAGGCGATGCTGGCGGAGGTTTGGCGATTGTGGCTTCGAGTGGAGGCAACAGCAGGGCGACAGGGGCTGCAAAATGCGCACTCAAGGTAGTTTGTTTCATTCTACATATTCGTTACGGATTTTTAATCTAACTTTGTTGCATATTTTTTTATACTGTTTTGGTGATTTTGAAGGTGGTGGTTCTGTTTTGATTGGTGGTTCGGGTTGTGATTTACTTTATTTGTATAGAAAAACGGTGAGAATATGGAAGCGGGGTGGTGATGGGGTGGTGTGGCGGAGACATGGTGACAATGAAGAGCAGATCTAGGGTTTTTAGTGGATTGGGCGAAATTCGGCACATAAAAAGAAATTCGCGCAGGCAGGGCTCTTAATCGACTACGTGTGGTTTAATCGACTATGTTCAATAGTCGATTAAGGCTTAATTGACTATGTTAAGTAGTCGATTAAGGTTAATCGACTCCGGTTTTTTTTTTTTTTTTGGATTTTATGTTTAATGATTCCAATTGTATAAATCAATTATAATGTTTGCATATATATTTTGGTTTTGTAAAATATAGTTGATTTTGCATTTTTTTGTAATTGAGATTTTTTTATTTTTAGTAGTCAGATTCTTAATCGACTGTGCATTAATATATCTGATAGAGAAAAAAAATTTAAAAACAAATTTAAAAAAATTCTTTAATCGACTATACTTCCTTAATCGACTATGCTTCATAGTCGATTAATAAAACTGATTCGGAAAAAAAAATGAAAAAAAACAGGCTGATGACCAACGCGTGACGCGGTGGTAATGTCGGCGCGTGACGCCATGATGATGTGGCGGGCGGGGCAAAAATGAAAAAAAAAGTTGGTTGGAAATGGGTGAAGGTTTTTCTCAAATCGAGAAAAATATTTTGGGCCTCTCCCAATAAAAGAAGTAATAGCGGAACTTTCTCAAAGAGCACCTAATATAAATATAGATGACTTCCGAGGGATAATTACATTTTTCGTCCCTATACTTTGCCACTTATTCGTTTTATGCGTCTAAACAAGTTGGAGTGACATTCTCCGTCCCTAAACATGCCACTTTTTTGTTGTTTTCGTCCTCCGTCAATTTGGCTAGTTAGTTTGGACACTATTTTCTTTGCATTGCTTTGTTCATTGACAAGAGGAGCTGAGGAAAGCACGCACACACTAGATATGTGTTGGTTTATACGTAACGATACGCTGACTCATTTTTGTTGTCCTCAAATCAAGAATCCATGTCATTATCTAACAGTACGATTTCCATTTTTTTTTTTTAAATTAGAGAGTTAGAAAAACCAGGAAAATAGTTTTTTTTTTTACTTTCGGAGAAGTGATCAATTGAAAACACGGAATGCAATATATGGATTTGAAGAAAGGATTATGGACCAATTACAGATTTGGGATAAGGAATTTACGGATAGAAATGAGAAACTTGGGCAAATTGGATGAACGGGCAAATAAAAGAACTGAAACCAAGAAAGAGGTGATAAAACGGTGGTCACGTGCCAAATATGTGTTTTTTCCATCCATTTTAACCTAAAAGTTGACGGAAGGGCGAAAAGAACAGAAAATTTGCATGTTTAGGGACGAATAATATCACTCTAACTTGTTTAGGGACGAAAAACGAATAAGTGGTATAGTAAAGGAACGAAAAATATAATTATCCCCGACTTCCAAAATAGATATTTCAAAAGAAGCGGAGAATAGAAAGTTCAAAGTCGTCGATATTCCATACACATATTTGGGGGAATTGCATATAACATAGAAGATGTCCAAATCAAAAACAGTTTCGTTAATAAAGTTATCCTCATGTCTTTTTTTCCTAAAAAATACATCTCATAATATAATTTGAATTACTTTTATCCACTAAACTCTACCTTTACCAATATTACACATCGACCTCAGATTTAATAATATATAACATTCACCCCATTTTTCACAATTTTTAAAAAATTATATATTTTTCAGAAATTATTTTTTTTCTAGCCGATCTCTGGGGTTGACTTTTTTGTTTTTAAATAACTTTTCTAAATTATCTACGTAAGTTATATATGTGTTGTGAGATGCATTTATTCTTATTCTAGTTTTTTTTTTTTTTTTTGAGTTTATTTCAATTAAATTGTTACTTATACCTCGCCCAGCCATCCGGCCCAATAAGGATCCCTGACCCAGTAGAAGTATGATGGGACCTAATCCAGCCATCCGGCCCAATAAGGTCGCCTGGCCCGGTAAAAGTATGATGAGGCCTCGTTCAGCCATTCGGCCCGATAAGGTCGCTTGGCCCAGTCCGGCTCTCGCCCAAAATCTGCGACGAGATCTCAATCAACGAGGGATTCCTAGAAGCTAGAAATAAGAATTAGTTATGTGACATTTCCATATATAATGTGCTTAATAAGTGAAGTAGTATTAATTGATAGTATAAATGGAGGATTTTAATTGATCCTCGACCTTGTATATAAACGAACGTCAGAAACCATAAGGTGGACACGGTTTTGGAATAAGACATTAATACTCTCTCATAAACTCTCTCTTATGCGTTAGCTATATTCCGTTTGTTGACTTACCGTCGCCGTATCAAGATCCAGTATCCTGTGTACGTTTAACAGTCATAAAGGAGTAGGGTTTTGGAGTGAGGCCTTGAAGGTGTAGATCTCGATCACTATTAGTATTATTGTTAGTTTTCATAAGCAATTTTGTTAAGAACTCCTGAGTCCTGATTTAACATTAATTCCAGAGCCAGAAATGACATAAGGACTTTTAGCAAAAAAAAACAAAACCCGCTTATCATTAAAGCTATAGAGAATATTTTTTAAGGAATTCCAACTAATTTCCTATTGAAAAAATAATATTAATAAATAATTTGCAATAATAAATAATTAATTACTTGCTGAAGTCGGGCAGTAAAACCCATTGCTAAGGCGTTACTCCAGGCCATAACTCATAATGAAGTAATTGCTTTTCGTTTATTTATTATTTATTTTTTTTTATTTTTTTTTTGTGGAAAAAAACATCATTTTCAAGTTCTTATCGATAATTGTTGATGACCTGATTCGCTTGCAAATGTATCGAAAATAATCCATAAAGGGGTAACGTTGCGCTTCACGTAAAAAATATTGATTTCACGTAAAGAATGTTATGTTGAAATTCGTAGTGCAAGGTCGATGTAACAAAACTATACTACGGGTACCCATTTTAGCCCAATTCACCTACTCCCCTAGTTCGTCGTGAGAGGTGCGAATTTACTAGTTGGGGCGAACTAATCGTTCTAAAGGCTTAGGTGTTTCGTTTTTTATGAATGAATCTTCATTTTTCTATCTCGCCTTTGTATACTGTGAGGTCACCTCCGACCCTAGAGTAGATTCTCTGTATAACGAACTCGTGCTCGCTATCCGAATACTTTGATAGATTTTCTTTAACGAGCTCGTGCTCGTTACCCGAATACTCGTATATATTTTATTCTGTTTTGTGCGGGGTCGCCTCCGACTTCGGCTTTTGATTTGTGCGGGGTCGATTCCGACCCTGGCTTTTGGTTGGTGCGAGGTCACCACCGACCCCGGCTTTTGATTTGTGCGGGGTCGATATCGATCCCGGCTTTTCGTGCCAGGCCAATATTGACACCGGCTTTTTGTTGGTGCGAGGTCACCTTTGACTCCGGATTTGATTTGTGTGGGGTCGATTCGGACCCGATTTTTCGTCTTCGTGCGTGCGAGGCCAATACTAACCCAGACTTTTTGTTGGTGCAAGGTTCCTCCGACCCCGGCTTTTGATTTGTGCGGGGTCAACTCCGACCCTGGCTTTTCGTCTTCGTACTTACTAGGCCAATTATGGCCCCGACTTTTTGTTGGTGCGAGGTCACCTCCGACCTCAACTTTTGATTTATGCGGTGTCGATTCCGACCTCGGTTTTTCATCTACGCGGTCGATACCGACGACGGTCTTGTCAATAGTGCGATGTCGATTCAAACCTCGGCTTTTTTGTCTGCAATTTACGCCATTTCGAGAGAGAAGTGCCAAGCCTCGGACAAGTACCTCAAAAGACAAATATCAATAAGTAAATTCGTTAAGCCTAACAGAATAATGCAACATATCAAAGTTTCTAGGTGCAAACAGTTTTGGCTCAAAACAAAACAATCACAACAAGCAAATATCATATGGCTATCAAATAGCATCTTGCCCGTCTCATGTCAAGTAATATGTAGATGAAGAGAATTCAATCCCTAATCCACATGTTTTACAAGCAATAAAGGTTCAACTCAATGTTGAATTCAGGAATTTATTACAGGGTGAACTTAAATTTTCGAGAGTTCGGAGGCAGATTAATAATAATTGAGGTTTTTTTTGCATTAATTTAAACTTCGAGTGGACTTAATAAATATATAGTTAAAATATAGGGGAAAATTTGTAAATTGAGGGTGGGTTTGAGTCCACCCTGCGGAAGGGGTGGACTCGCCCCTGGTTCAACCCCAAACTGAGTTGAGAATTATCCTCGAGATGAATCCGTTTATTCTCCTATTAACATGCTCATGACATATCCATATTTCCCAATTTTTTTAATTTAAGTTTTCGAAAAAATTAGCACCCATGTTGCCCTTTTTTTTGGGTTATTTTACGTACCCCTGCCACCAAATAAACTAGAGATAAACTCAAGCACAAATCATCCTTTGATATAGCTCCTACAGAAGCGAAAGTACTATACTACCCTTATATGCAATTTTCGGCCAAACTGCATTCAGCATTTCTGGTCCTGCATTTATCATTTTCGCCGATTTATTTATTTATTATTATTTTTTTTAATAAACAAACCCGTTTTGTTGAATATATATATATATATATATATATATATATATATATATATATTTTTTTTTAAATTTAATTTCTTAACTTTTTTTATAATTTTATAATAATAATTTTTTTTTTTAATTTCCAAATCAATATGTTTAATGTACAGAAAATAACTACATGTAATTGTTGTACCTATAGTAATTTGTAGTTATGTTCGTTTTTACCCCATATTTTTAGTCGGTCAATTGTATACACACACGAATACTGGCTTATCAAAAGAAATTCATAAAACCCAACAAAAAATTACGAATTTCAATATTTTTATTATAAATCACCTCAGAACCAATAAAATACAAATTGAAAATACACAAATATATGCATATGTAACTGCATGTTACTATATATATAGTAATGTATAGTAATGTATACAGTCTGTTGAACACTGTAACTTGAAGCAGATGTAACTTCAACCAAATTTTTGACACCTTCAAGGAGAGGATCAATGGCTTTTATTAAGCTGCAATTGCAAAATCAAAAAAAATAAAATTGCTTTAGTGCAAATCTACAAAATTTGAAGAAATATCAAAACTCTCAAAAATCAACAAACACTAAGAGATCAAGAGATAGGGAAAGAGGTTATTGCTAAGAAATGCTACAGATTTTAAACCAAACAGACAGTGACTCCTCACCCCCTCGCCTCCTACCAAAACCCTAGCCGCCGCTAATAACCATTCACGGTTCCGCGCGCCCACCAATGCAAAAAATTATAGAATTAAATCTGAAAACATAAAAATAAACGAAACTACCATCAAAATATAGATCTTGACGAGAGGAATCCAACAGTGGGTAGCCCGTCAAATTTCGACTGGTAGGAATCCAACAGTGGGTAGCCCGTCAAATTTCGACCGGTGGAACACAAAATACACATCCGGCAAGACCACCGTCGTTGAATGAATTTTTTTTTTTACAGAAACAGATCCAACGCTCCAAACTGAATGAAATTACCATCAATAGAAAGAGCTCGACGAGAGGAATTGAACGGTAGTTAAACCATCGAATTCTGACCACCAGAGAGAGAGTTATGACTCTAGGAAGCAATTTCGCCGATTGGAGATATATAGAGGCGAGATTTGAATCCGGGAGAGGAAGAGAGAGACGATTGTGAGTGGCTACTGGCTAGGGTTTAAAACTGATTTTAAAAGGGTATTATAGGGGCTTCATGGTGGCCGAGAGGGTATGTCAAATATTTTCGAAATAAGATGGATTCCCTTGGATTGTAATCAACCTTGGTAGTAAGTTTT